>VZTF01006317.1:308843-322345 GCA_013397755.1 Cnemophilus loriae | reverse complement strand
CCAGCCCGCGGCGGATGGGCCCTGCAGTGAGGAGATGGGACCTGCAGTGAACCCCTGCCTGCCCCAGCTCGGGGTGGGTGGGACCTGCAGTGAACCCCCGCCTGCCCCAGCTCGGGGTGCACTTTGCCTTCACAAATTAAACGGAGCAGAGACCTGAACCCGGAGCTCCTCCTGGTCCCTGCCCTGCTCTGGAAGCAGAAGGTCAGAGTGAGCTCCTCTATTTGCAGAGCACCCAGAGGGGCAGCCTGACCTTCACCTGAAAGTGGGCAATTGGATGCAGCTCTTTGGGATTCCAGCTCTTTGAGGTTCCAGTTCTTTGGGATGACAGTTCTTTAGGATTCCAGTTCTTTGGGATTCCAGCTCTTTGGGATTCCAGTTCTTTGGGATTCTAGTTCTTTGAGGTTCCAGTTCTTTGGGATGACAGTTCTTTGGGATTCCAGTTCTTTGAGATTCCAGCTCTTTGGGATTCCAGTTCTTTGGGATTCCAGTTCTTTGTGATTCCAGCTCTTTGGGATTCCAGTTCTTTGAGGTTCCAGCTCTTTGGGATTCCAGTTCTTTGGGATGACAGTTTGGAGCTCTGCTGTCACACAGGGTCAGCCCCAAAGAGCTGCAGTTCACAGGGAGGTTTCCCCTGGGACTTCTGACCCCTCATTTCACCCTTCCCCACTCCCTCCCACCTTTGTCTGCTCCTTCTGCTCTTGCTGAGAGCTCTTTGAGGCAGGAACTGCCTTTCCCTGTTCAGCAGCCACCTCTAATGGGATCCCAGTCCCTGCAGAAGCCCCAAGGCACTGCTGTAATACAAATAATAAATACTGCAACTAATAATAACAGCACTTTCAAATGTCCTCCCCAGGGAAGGGCTGGACGACCAGTCCCTGGTGTCATTTAAAACTAAACACCGCAAAACAGACGCGTGTGACTGCCTAGAACACAGAGTCTTTATGATGTGGTGATGGGGGAGAATATTGATGGGGAGACGGACAATTATTCATCTGCATATTTGGCTATTTCTTTAAGGGAATTAAAAATATCTCCTAGCACCTTTTTTGTTCCTCACTGCTAAGCAGCAGCAGAGATCTGAGGGAAAATAAATAAATAAATAAGAAATACATAATCCCCAAGGTGTAATCCCAGAGTATGGAAACTCACTTCACTTAAATACCTCCCTCTGGCATAATTGACTTTTCATGTGCATGTTAATAATGATATTTCAGCAGGTTGTGAGGGCTTGTTCTTCTCCCCCCACCTGCTTTGGTAAATTATGTGATTGGGCATGAGGAGAGACACATTATAAATCTAATTATGTTTTCGTTTATATTTAACAAGTCAGCACAATCTGGTGGCTTGTGTGTGTGTGTGTGTGTGTTTACTGATATTTCCAGCTGACCCCGGGAGCTGCAGGACAGCAGCCCTGGGCAGCAGTTCCCTGTCCCAGTTCTGAGCTGTCCCTGAACCATCCTCATCCTCTGTCCTTGTGCCATCCTCATCCTCTGTCCTCATCCCACCCTCATCCTCTGTCCCTGAACCATCCTCATCCTCTGTCCTCATCCCATCCTCATCCTCTGTCCTTGTGCCATCCTCATCCTCTGTCCCTGAACCATCCTCATCCTCTGTCCTCATCCCATCCTCATCCTCTGTCCTTGTGCCATCCTCATCCTCTGTCCCTGAACCATCCTTATCCTCTGTCCCTGAACCATCCTCATCCTCTGTCCTCATCCCATCCTCATCCTCTGTCCTTGTGCCATCCTCATCCTCTGTTCCTGTGCCATCCTCATCCTCTGTCCTTGTCCCACCCTCACGCTCATCCTCAGTGATGTGAAGTTTTTTACCACACTGATCTCAAACCATTTTTAACTTCCTCAGTTTCCAACCGGGAAATCAGAAGTCAGCAAGGCCAAGTGGCCCAAAGCCCTCCGTTCAATCTGAGGAAGAAGATGAAGAAAAAGAGCTCAAGTTTCCCAAATCCTCAAATAGCCAGCTGGAACATCTTCCCTCTGCCACTTGATCTGGTCCTTTCTGGGCCATAATCCGAGGCCACGGGCTGTTAATCCCAGCCTTGGAACACCAGGAGGGATTTGGGGATGTTCAGCAGCACCCTCTGAGGGTTTGTAAGAGCACCAGAGCCCAGCTCCCTGTGCTGCCTTGCAGGGGAAGCAGGTTTGGGGTGCAGGATGCTCCCCCTCACACTGCCCTGCTCTGGATCCGTGCTGCTGATCCACACTGCTGTCCCTGTCTGCCTGTGACAGGAGGAGCTCCTATGTCCCAGGTGTCCACACGTGTCCCAGGTGTCCACACGTGTCCCAGGTGTCCAGGCATGTCCCAGGTGTCCAGGCATGTCCCAGGCACAGAGCTGGGGACGGGGAGGCTGGGCTGAGGGAACATGAAGCACTCACAGCCCTTTACCTGCCCCGCTGACAGATGAGCCCCTCACACTGGTGTGTGACCACTGCCAGGCCAGCCAGGCCAGAGGCAGCAGCCAGCAACCCCAACCTTCCCCTGGCAGGAGCAGGGACGTCTCTGTGACCCCTGGGGGGACCGTGCTCCCCAGGAGTGCTCAGAGCAGCTGCCCTCAGCCCCGGGCACAGCAGATCCCTCTCTGCAGCCCTGGGGTCAGTGAGGGGGAGTTGGGTGGGAGCGGGAGCCCCCCGAGGGTGCACCTTCCACGGGATTCCTGATGGATGTGCCCTAACCCAGGGAGGGGCAGTCCAGAACAGCCTGTCCTACACAGGCACCAATAAATACCTGAGGGAACTCTCTGGGGCCTCCCAAACCCAAGCTGGCCCCGAGCACTGGGGCCAGTCCCAGCCTGGGCCTGGCTCACTGTGACACCCCTCTGGACACCCTGGCTCCAGAGGCCCTCTTGCCTCTCAATTTAGTCAACTATTAAAAAAAAATAATCTAGTAACAGCTTTAGATTGAGCCTGGGTGATAAAGGAAAGCACAGCCTTGGCTTTCTGCGCTCCCAGGCCCCATTCACACCATTCCCACCATTCCCACTCCAGTTCACTGACAAAGGGGCTCCTTCAACTAAAGCCCACGGTCTGTGAGGCTCCTGGATCAGGTTTTGGACTCTGTGACAGTGACCTCAGGTGTCACCAGCCAGCTGTCCCAGTTCCCCCACGGGAGGCAGGCAGGCTCGCCTGCACCCGCCGGGGTCTGTTCCAGCCAGCCCTTGCCCCTCACAGGGAGCTTGGAGGGAGCCAGAGCCCCACACACCGCTTGAACCACACCAGGTGGGCAGTGCAGGAATGAGCCAAAGTGCTCAGAATTCAGCTCTGTTTCGCTCTGACCCATCCACAACCTGTGCGCAGGGCAGTGGCGAGGTCAGACCCAGGCAGAGCTCCCGATCCATCCCAGGCAGCTCCTCTCCCTCCCCTGAAACCAGCGCAGAGCTGCAGGTTTGCAAACAACTGCTTTCTGTGAGCGCACATTCCTGCTGAAACGCCATCCCGTCCTTCCGAGATCGGAGACTGCCTTGGAAACGAGGAGGAAGCCGAGCAGGTGGAGGCTCCCGCAGAGCCGGTGCCTTGCTGAGCACCTCCCCGGGACGTTCTTGAGGTGTCTGAGCAGTCAGTGGGAGCCTGGCTCGGGAGGGAGCCGGGAGCTGCCTGGGGCTCAGGAATTGGGGCTGCGGATGGATGGGCAGAGCTCCTCCGGCTCGGGATGCTCCTGCTCGGAGCCCTGCAGGTGTCAGCACTGCCTGGTCCCTGTTCCCTCTGCCTCCCGCATCCCTCCGCAGCCCGGGGAAGGGCTCAGCCGTGGGGCTCGGATGCCACCTGCTGTTGAAATTGCCTGTCCTGGCCTTTTCTTTCCTTAGCCAGGCTCTGGCTCCCAGAGAAAAGCAGAAATTCGGAGCATTTAAAGTGTAATCATAATCAAAAAGATGAAATGTATCATCGGAAAACTTCCTCTTTCATCAGGGAAGTACAGGGCTGTGTATTCCAACCTATCCTCTGAGCGAAATAGGTAATAAAAATACAATTAACAGAGATTCATTCAGCTATCTGGGATTTTTGTGTGTGTTTTTCTTTCCCTGCTTATATTTGTGCACGTTTGTTTGGGTGTTTTTAATGGGAAACAGATTTTAAAAATTTATCTGAGAAAGGTTTTGAGTTTCTGCAGTTTGTTCAACTCTGAGGCTCCTGAGGATTTGGCAGCTTTTTTTCTTTAAATTAATTTGCTAAATTAAAACTCCATAGGAAAGAGGTGCTTTCACTCCCACCACATTATTTTTGAATGCTTTTACTGTAATAAAATCATGAATGTAATAGACCCAAGAAGTTTTACTGCAGCCTGGATGGGCCATTTCTCCATGGGGCAACTGAAATTCCTGAATACTCACACTTAAAATACAAGGTTGGAGGTATCTGCTCTAATGCTGAACACGCCAGGTGAAACAAGGGGGGGAATTCTTATTTTCCAATGGTTCTCCCTTCTGACAAACACCAGGATCCTGCTGGGCTGCTTCCAGCAAATCTGTGCGGGATCCCCTGCAGCATCTCTGAGTTCACCAAATTCCCCCTGCAAAGATCACTCGAGGAACCAAATTCCTGCTGCCTCCAGCCCGGTTTTAGCGAATATTGGGCATTTCCCCATGGATGGCAGAGGGAAAGACGAGCAGGGAGTGAACATTTCCCTTCCACACCTGCACTCCCTGTGCAGATTCACAGCTCAGAGGGCAAACAAAGCATCAGTGACTGCAGCGACTGCCACGGATACTGCCTCTGGTTATTACCACAGATACGGACTCTAATTATTCCTGCAGGTACTGCAGCAGCATCTGGAGGTCCCACCTGGAGCAGAGGCACCTCCTTTGTGCCAGCTGCTGTGCAAGGAAAGCAAAATTGGGGTTTCTGTCTCTGCAAGGGCACTGCCTCTCCCCTCCTGCTCCCTCCCTCCACCATTCCATCTCCAGGCAGACGCTTCCCTGGGCCCAGGGAAGAT
Source organism: Cnemophilus loriae (assembly GCA_013397755.1). NCBI lineage: Eukaryota > Metazoa > Chordata > Aves > Passeriformes > Corvidae > Cnemophilus > Cnemophilus loriae. The sequence continues at coordinate 317,401 of VZTF01006317.1, read as the reverse complement.
TGATGGAGCTGGGGCCTGGTTTTCCATTAGTTCTGAGCAACCCCAGCCACTCCTTTCAGCACAGAGTTCACTCCCCAGCTCTGGGAGAACACCCCAGGTGTTTTCCACAGCATGTTCCCCTCTGGGTCCAGAGCTGCTGTTACCCAGCTGGTGAAATCAGCCATTTCCTCCTTAAAAGTGGGGAAAGGAATAATTGCACTCCACAGCCTGCATTTTCTGGGTGAATTCTCCAGCTTTTTAGAGATCTATGGCACTTATTTATCTCCCTTGCTGAACCAGTTCCAGCTTCCCCATTAGGGTGTCTGGTGTTTCATCATTACAAAGAGTTCTCTGGCTCAGGACCAGAGAGCAAAAGCTCTGCTGCCAACTCTGACAAACGATCCCTTTATGACAATGCTTTAGAGCATTTAGGAGCCTCTGCAAACTCATGTGGGCAAAAGAAATGGAGGTGTTTCCTTTCCCAATGAAAATAAATACGCCTGAGTCACCCCCAGCAAAGGGAGACAGCTCCAGCATCAGCTCTGCCAGCTCGGCCGTGCCTGTGAAATATTTGGATTTGAATGAAACAGAACAAGTCAATGAAACAAAAACTCTGAAAGGCAGCTCTATTTTATACACAACTTCTGCATCGACAAGCTCTGGGTTTATTTCACCAAAGAACCATGGAATGCTTTAGTTTGGAAGGGACCTTAAAGATCATCTTTTTCCAACCCCCTTCACCTTCCACTGGAATATCACCTGGTATCTGTTTAATTAATCGAAATAAACTCTGTGAATGAAGGTCTCTGAAGAGAGGACTCCCAGCCCAGTGCCTCTGAGCAGGAGCTGGCTGTGAAGCCTCCCACAGCCACTAGAGGATAGCAAAAGGCTTTCTGCTGCACGGCATAAACCTCAAAATCCTGTCTTCAATTAAATCCTCTGGTATCAATTTGGAAATATCTGAGCAACTTGTGGACTGTCAAGCCAATATTCAGTTTATCAGTCTCGTGTGGTGGCAGATGCTGATGAGGAAAGAGAGAAAAGGAGGATGAATCTGGATCCCTTCCCTGCAGGGGGGGACAGGATTTCCACTTGTCCCTGTTCGGGCGTGAATTACCCCGTGAGACCCAACCGAAGAAAGAAATGAGCCTAAGAGGATGCTGAGGAGAAGAAGAGCAGGGAGTGAACTGGAAAGGGCACGCTGGACACATTTCTAGCCCATTTTTGGGGTCCTGCTGCCCTGCCTAAAGCACAGATTCAAATCCTGAATGCCAGATGGGGTGGGATCATCCCACTGGAGTCCAGAGCCAAAGGAAGCCACAAAATGATTATTATTTTCTTTGCCAATTCCACCTCTAAATTCCACCCATAAACCAACACCTTCACTTCCACAGACGCCCTACTAACAGAAAATAAAGATAATCCAGTTTGGGACTTGGATTTCTGGGCTCTTCTGGGGAGAAGCTGATTATGCCAACAGATTCCCAAATCCAGCAGCACCAGGGCAGTCCCCAGTTCCAGGGTGCCCAGTCCAGGATGCAGGGAATGATCAGAGCTGACAGCTCCCCGGGGTGAAGGAGTCAGACTCCTCAGCTGCTGGCGCTCAGGATGGTGAGGAAGGTAATTACAGCGTATTTAGGAACATCATATCCTGGATGGGGCTGCACAGCTGCTACCTGTCTGAATCCTTCCAGCAGCTGATAAAATCACAGGAGAAAGCAGTCACTTGCCTTTCAGAGTTCTCCAGGCAGAAAAAAATGTGACAGAACAAATATGTTCCCCTGGCAGCAGCACTCTCTGTGTCACTGTTAATATCAGTCAGGCAAAGCAGGAGAGCACTGGAGTGTCTCATCCCACCTCGCGGTGCTGGGAGCGTCTTCAGGAGGAGGTTGTGGGGAGTGAACATCTGCCAGGATGAGACAGAATTCCCTGATCCCATCGTGTCCCAGGAGGGAGAAGTTACATCAGGGTTTAACCCCACAGGAAGTGCAACGATCCTGATTTCATGGCACTGCCCGTGGCTCTGAACGTGTGTAAGAGCATCAGGAGTCACCTGCAGCGACCCAGGGATGCAGCTCCACCCACACAATTTCTATTTTCAAAGTGCTGGAACACAGGAAGTTTGATCAGAAACCACCCCAAACTCAGGCTGGTTTGTTGTTTGTTGGTAGTGCTGGGTTGCTTTGTGGTTTGTCTTTAATCCAGGCCCATTCCTTCCACTGGAATATTTCACTGAGTTTTCAGTATTTCAAGGCACAAAGTCTCTTCTGGACACCCACGAATGAGCCCCAGGTGTGATGCACACTCCAAAGGTGGGCTGACTGAGGCTGCTCCAGTTATTGAAACACAATTTCCAGGAATGCTGCATTTCAGAACATTCCCCTTTCCAACCCAGATGATCAGAGCTTGGCTCTCCCCTTTATTTTCTCTGCTTCAGTGCTTGAAAAATGTCTGCAGAGTGAGTCCTGCCCTCACCCCAGTGTTCTCAGTTCCCATGAGGGATCTGTTGGGGGGCACAGGTACCTCTAAAATCCGTGGAGCTGCCCGAAGTGTGAATCCCAGCCTGACCTGAGGAAAGGCAGCTCAGGGATCCCTTCACAGGAACCTTTCCCAGGGCTTGGATCCCAAAATCCTCCAGCTCAGGGATCCTTTCACAGGGACCTTTCCCAGGGTTGGGATCCCAAAATCCTCCAGCTCAGCTCAGACCCTCAGAGCCCAGTGCAGAGCCAGCAGCAGAGTCCCACCAGCAGCATCTGACCAGCTCCAGACGGGGAAGGGAGCTGCTCCCACAGACAGCAGTGGGGGAACAAACCCATCCCTCTCCCGTAATTACCTTCCCTGCAGGTCTGTGCTCACAGAGCAGCTCTTTGCCATTAGCACTCGCTGCTTTAAAGGAGCTGCAGGGATTTTGGCAGCTCAGGTAAAGTGCACAGCTTAGATTTTAATGAAAACAAGCTTTTATAAAACTTAACAGTCGTGGAAATGTTTTCTGGATTTTTCCTGTCTCCTGCTATTGTCATTAATTTTTCATGAGCATCATTCCACAGCCATCCATGCAACTCTAATTTTACAGCTCACTGTTACTCCACAAGAGTCAGGAAATGACACTTCCCAGGGCTTGATGCTCCATTCTCTTTTCAAATGAAACTGCTGAACTTCAACTTTCTCTCCAACTCCAGCATTATTTTCCTATTCAATTTATGCTAAATGTTTTTCATCCCAGGGCTTCTGTAACATTTTTCTGTGAGCTGTACAACCCATCCCTGATATCCTGACACCGATCCTGGGGATGGAGCCTGCCCTGGAGGAGGTGTCCAGCCTGGAGTTAAGGGCTGTTCGCTGTTAATGCAGCTTCACACCAGCATTTGAGACATGGAAAACGCGGTGTTATTTACCAGCGAGCAGATTCCCTGAGGTGGTTTGGATTCCTGTATTTATAACCCTCTGCTGGCTTCTCCAGGAAGGGTTCCAGCCTCTCCCGTGGCCCAGGATGGTTCTGTGCTGGGCTCAGGCCACACAGGAGACTCTTCCCAGGGCTGTTCCTCACGGAATCCCTCTGAACGTGGCCTTGGAGCTGCCCCAGGAGCAGCTGAAGCTCTGAGCGGTTCCCATCCACGCCTGCCAGGTTCTCTGACAGCACCGATTTCCATGTTCCAGCCTGGCCTCCCTGACCTGGCCTAGGCTCAGGGAGAGCCCCAAGTGCAGCTTTGCAGAGGGATGGGAGTGGTAAAACCTGCCAGGAAAAAGCTTTGGGAATGAGCTTCTCTCACCGGCCCTGCTGCTCCAGCAGCGATGTCTGACAGGGCCTGAAGGGATCCCAGGCCCTGTCCTCGGCTCCTGCTGAGCCCTGACAGCACAGCAGGTGAGGAAGGAATGTTGGAACTCAGAAACACAACCAGGAGTCCCCCGGCCAGCCCAGGCGAACCTCTACCCAAAGGTGGAACGCTGCTCGTGGAAGGAAATCTGTGTAAATAGGATTAACTGCCTGTTTATTCCTCAAAAACCCCACCTTTCTGCTCTGAAGATACTCCTAGATGTTTGTCAGATTTATAAAGCCTTGGGATTAAACACAATATTGGATTGCTCTTGATGTATAATTCTGCTCCTCTGATGATTGAATTCACTTCACTCTGCTGCACGGCTTTTATATTTTATTTATTTCATTTTATGATTCCATTTTATTTTTCCAGTGTTATGCACTGGTACAAGCAAAGAACTGAGAACAAAGCTCTGGCATATTAAATCAATCAGAGGGGTTTACTTATTAATATCTTTTTAGCCCGAGAACATTCTACAAAATGTGTGTGTTCAGGCACAGGCTGGGAGAGGCAGCCGTGCGCTTTCCTCCTCACTCTCCTTGTTTTATTCCCATCAAATTGTTTGCCAAAGGCTGGGCTTGAAGAAGAGCAGCAGCCAAAAGAACAGCAGAGGCTCAGGTGGATTTAACACGGTTTTGGCACCCACACGATGCAGGTGAGCTGGGAGATGTCAGCCCTCCCCTGGCAGGGATGGAGCTGCTGGAGGTGACACCAAGGGACACAAGGAAAGGGCTCTGCAGCCCCGCAAATTCCAGCGTCACCAGGTCCAGGAATGACCTGGATCTGCAGCAGGAACCATCCTGGTGACATCCCTGGAGCTACAAACACCCCCCAGATTCCCCAAGCACACAGGGGGACAGCTCGAAGCTCACAGATCTCCTGGGGGTGGATTTGCTTCCAGCACAGCTCACCCCACCCTTGTCCAGCCTGTTTGGAGCATGGAAAAAGGCTGTTCTAAACCACAGAAAAACAACTCCAGCCCCTTTGTGTGTCTGTGATCGCCCAGGTGGCCGCGGTGAGGCACAGCCTGACCTGTGCCTGCTGGCTCCATTCCACTGCCTTACCCCCTCTCAGCTTCTGGGTTAATAAACTTCCCAGTCCCGAGGATCTGACCGAGCCGAGCAGCGTGTGAGGATGGCATTCCCGAGGCCGGGACTCCTGTGCTTGGTGCCCGCAGGTGGCACCGTTTCCCTGCAGTTCGGATGTAAAATCAATTTGCAGCTCAGCATCGCTGCAGCCTTGAAGGAGAACAGAGCCCGGCCCAGCGTGTCCCGGGCACTGCTCTGTCCCAGCTCCTCGGGCACAGCCGCAGCAGGGCCACCAGATGCCACCAGCTCACTCGGCATCCTCCCCCCTTCCCACAGACGCAAAACATCATCAAAAGCTCGGGGTCTGGTGGAGAGCTCTGACGCCTTTTGTGAGCACTGCAGATGAATAATGCAATCAGCTGCTGCTTCAGGCAATCAGGACAGCTGAGGATGGCAGCAGCGATTTTGCCCGAATTGGGAAAAACATGTGCCCAGAAGAAAAAACAGAACAAACAGGAGAATGGTGGAATAATAGCCCAGCAAATGGCTGGCAGGGAGGCACAGGATGTTATTGCAGACGTTAAACGCAGCAATATTCGATGTCTGCCCTCTCCTTCCCCCCTTGCTGAGCAGCAGAGGGGACTGGGAGTGACTGGGACCAGCGGGGTTCGGAATGGGGAGCACAGGAGCTGACAAGAGGCGTTATTTGCATTTTCATGGAGATGAAGATGCCAAAATTGCAGTCAGCTCATCTGAGGCTCCAGGATGCTCGAAGCAAGGACAGCGAGAGCTCCAAACCAGTCCCCAAGGGGGGAAGGACTTCAGCAGGACCCCAGGAACCTGATTCCATAAATCCCTGGCGCAGGTTGGAGCTGCTCCTCTCCTGCAGCCCCTCTGCTCGTGGTGCTGTCCCCCGCAGTGCCCACGGTGCCACAGCATCAGCTCAGCCTCTCCTCAGTGGAATAAAACAGTGCCTTTCACCAGAGCACTGCAGATCTCCGAAGTTAGGCCCACGTTCAGGATTTTCCTAATTTGTTACTTTGATGGTTCCTTCTCCCGACATTTAATTATCCGTGCCTGGAAACAGATGTGCTTCCTCCAACTCCTGTGCAGGCTCCAGCTCCAAGTGAAGGCTGAATCCTGACCTCGCAGTCACATTTCACTGTGGCTTTCTCTGCTGGCCGGGGGAGCCATCCCTCAGAGGAAGTCATCTCCCCTGTATTTGTGCCTGCACATTGTGATGGAGTCTCCTCTTTATTTCCTCTTTGATGGCCCAAACGGCTCAAGCTCACTTTCACCACAGAGATGTTGCCCAGACTCTCATTTTTACGGCTCTTTTATGAACCCTTCCAGTTTTTCAGCCTCCTCTTTGATGTGCAGACACCAGAACCTCTATCCCAGAGAAGATCTGGGTAACGGGGCTGGATGGAGTGGGGAGCTCATTACACCAGATCTGTGCAAGGCAGGATCTGATTTTAAAGTGCACCAATTTGAGTGGGAAAGGACGATAAGAGAGGCATTGAAATGGGGAGATGTTTCCTGAAAGGATTAAATTCCTCCCTGGGTAACGAGAACATCCACACTCACATTAGCCTGGATTAGACAGGAAAATAAATTCTGCTGCTTCTGAGCATAAACCAACAGTCGGTGGGGACTCCAAATAAAGGTCTGCTTTGGGTGGATTCCCCTGTAACTGCTCACTCTGGAGAGATGGGAGATGCTGGCTCCCAGAGCTCTGGGATGGGTGGTCTCGAGGGCACCTCCCACCTGTCCACGGTGTGGGGACACACAGACAGCAGAGACAAAGGCTGTGCACTCACAGATTAAACCCTCCTGTTCCCCCTCTGCTGCCAGGCCTGTCTAGGTGAGCAGAGAAGGAACTGAACCACATTTTAGAGCCTGCACAACCCCAGCCCCTTCCCCTGCAGCCTCCATTGGGGATGGAAGTGAACACTTTGCACAGTCCCTGAGCCCTGCTTGGTAAACAGCCCCCACTTCTCCTGGGCTCTGAACCTTCCAGGTGCAAAATAAAACAGATTGGTCTGGAATGTGGAAACAAATGAGCCAGGCTGCTTGCTCCAGGCTCCCAATTTAATAAACATGCATCTATATCTAATGGACAGTCTGTCACTTCCCTTTAATAGAAATCACCTGCTCCTCTAATAATCATTAAACAAATTGACAGCACGATAGCCAAGGCCTCTCATCTCAATGCCACCTGCAGCAGGACTGAAATAATCCACCACCATCTCCCCAGAAAGGCCATTATTCTGCTTAATTGGAAGGCACAAACACCCCCTCCATGTGACATGGAGTCAGACATGGCCACAAGGAGAATAAACTGCATAAGAATTCCCTTTGTTTATTTAATGTGTGTTTTATTAGCAAGATCATTTCTCATTTTCTCCTAATGAGGATGATAATCTCTCCTGTCTCCTGCAGTGCCTCCTCTGCTCAGGGCAGAGCAGCTTTTTGGGGCAGAACTGCCAGCAGGGACATCCCAAAAGGTGTTGCAGACACTGCTGCAAGTTTTAAAGTCCCCTTCTGGAAGGGATTAGAATTTCTCTCCTACACATCCTTGTCTGGTTGTGGCAGCATCCCCAGGGATATCGGGACTTCTGACATCACCTGTAGAGCTCTGCTAAGGCCCAGCGTGGAAAATTTCCATAAAAGCAAGAAAGATACTTCAAGGTTCACCATAACTGGAGGAAAAAAGAATCTCAGAAAGGGATGTCCTGTATGACAAAATTCAGACCCACGGGTGATGGAGCAAGCACAGGGGACAGGAGCTTGCTCTTGGACTTGTTCCTCCCTTTCACCTCTGCATCTTGTCACCATTCTCAGGTATTTGCCTCGAGCATCTGTTCCTCTTAGGCCTGGCTCTGGTTCTACCTCCCCGTGCCCTGGTTCCAGACACTTCCCACTAGCTCCAAGACCTGCCTGCTGCTGGCCTTCAGAACCTCTCACCCACAGCATTCGTTACTGAGGGACACTTGAAATTAATGAAGAATTCTCTCAGCTGCCTCCTGCAGCCAGTCTGATTGTCTCAGTCCCGCTGATTTGGAAGTCCTTTGGTGCACCTTGTGGGGCCTCTCGTGCCTGATGAGAGCACAAAAAACACTGCTGGGAAAAAGGAGCCTGTGCCAGAGGGATTGTTCTGCACTCCCTGCTCCGGGGTGAATTCCCCACGGAGCTGGGGCCGTTCTCTGCCAGCTGGGCACAGAAGCTTTGTGGGGAATTCATCTCAGCAAGGCACCAGGGAGGGCTTTCCTCCTTTTGGGCTCCAGCAAAGAAAGCTGTGGCTCAGCCTACACCTGGAACGGGGTAAATCCTTCTTCGGGCACGGCACTCGGCCCTGCTGGGAAGGGGGAAGAGGCGGAGGTACAGAGGGGCAGGATGGCCAGGGCCGCTCAGCCATGAGCTGCTCTGTGTTTAACACAATCTCCCGCAGATGCAGAGGAGTCTGAGCTCGAGTAGCTCCAGTTCAGAGCCAGCGGCTCCCACTGAAACCTCTCCGCAATCAGAACTGGCAGAACGAGCCCCATGCCCCGCAGGCTGGAGCGGGGGAGGCCAGGGGCGCACCACGTCAGGCGTCGGATTTCGGCCCACGCGCGCATCAGAGCCTCAGAACCGGGGCCGCGGAACTGACTGGAACCTCTCGTTATTTCCCTGTGCTCCTCTCCGACCCCACCTGGCCTAAAACAGCTCAGGAAGTGACAAAACTGCACAGCCC
>VZTF01006317.1:289143-308415 GCA_013397755.1 Cnemophilus loriae | reverse complement strand
CCATTCCCTGCAGACCCCACAGCCATTCCCTGCACACCCCACAGCCATTCCCTGCACACCCCACAGCCATTCCCTGTGCCCCAGACCCTCCCCTGGCCGTGCAGGGGAGCAGGGACAGCACAGACACATCACACAGCCTGTCCCACCTGCTGCTTTCTGCACAGGACACCTCCAGGGGACAGGAAGGCACCACAGATGTTTATTTAATTGGTTTTTTTCTCAATACTTCAGTCTCAGAACTCAGATCCCCGTCCCAGACCCGCAGCCAGCACAAGGAGGTGTAACTGAGTTAATTGTGACCCTGCAGCTGGGATTGAGCCACACAGCTCCATCCTGGGGTTTTTGGGCACCCAGGGGGTGCAGAGCAGGGCTGTGGGGCACTCCCGGTATCACACAGCTCTCCTCTGGCCCCGAGGTGCAAATATCCAGGAACAGAAGCACGGGGGAGCTGCGCTGAGCCCACTCAGGTGATTCCAGGGGGAACCTCGGAGCTGGGAGGCTCCAAACACAGGGAACGGTTCCTCCTGCTCCGTGCCATGATCAAAGCAGCTGACATGGATATAGGAGAGCGTGCCCAAAGTGCCTCAGACAGGCAGAGATTAACAGGCCTAAATGATACATGTGCTCTAATTAGAGAGTGTAATCACCTCGGGCTGATCATTATTGCTGCCTTTATGTTTATCATTGCACTGCATTAAGGTCCCTGGCAGTTCTTTCATCTGACTTACACTCAAGGACATCAGGTTTTTAATGATTAAACACCTTAAACACTATTTTTCAGGAATCTTTGAAGAATAATTATTTTACCAGTATAAACTGTACATCTCTGAAGGTTGATTTAAAACCCTCTCATCTCCAGCTGCTGCACTTATGTCAACAGAGCTCTTTGGAATTCAGGCTCGGGGAAAGTAGCGCAGAAAACACAGCAAAAAGGTTTTGTCATTCTTACTCTACTTTTTCATCTATTTTGTTTTGTTGGAGGATTTTCAACTCCACTCTGGGATCTGTCAGAGTTTCAGCCCTGTCAGAGCTGAGGGGATTTTCATTGGAGACAGCCCTTGGGGCTGCCCGACAACTCCTTCCTTCTGATTTCCATTCATGTTTCTGCTCACACCTTTCTGCTCACATCCAGGTGCTCCCCTGCACTTTTCCCGTAAGCAAAACAAAAAAAAAGAATTAAAATTGCCACACGATTTCCCTTCCAAAAGCTCTCTTTGCAATATTGGTGATGTGCAGGGAGAGCTTCCAGGAAGAGCCCGTGTGACTCTTTGCACATCCTCTGCCACGTGCATTTGGGATGTGGTGAAATTAATTTGGGATGTGGTGAAATTCAATTGGGATGTGGTGAAATTCAATTGGGATGTGGTGAAATTCAGTTGTGACGTGGTGGAATTCAGTTGTGACGTGGTGGAATTCAGTTGTGACGTGGTGGAATTCAGTTGTGACGTGGTGGAATTCATTGCATCCCGCAGAATGCAGGAATCTGGCTGGGAATATAAAACTATAAAATGTAAAAGCAGCCCCTTGTCAGTCTCTTTGCAGGGGGAAGTGCAGAGGGAACAGTGGCAGAGCTGCACGGAGCTGCCAGCAGAGCTCAGCCTGGGTTTGACCAGGGAACAGAGACAGCTCAGCACCACTCCTACAGCAGGAGTGCTGGGGGGATCCCTTGGGATTGTGGCAAGGACAGGGAAACACGGATGGACACCCTGGAGCTCCAGGGAGGTTCCTCCAAGCTGCGAAAAGCGACTGCAGCTCCTCTGGGTGCACCTGCCAAGGACAACGTTCCCTTCTCCTGCAGTCCCAGGCACTGCTGAGCACAGGGAGAGCCCCAAACCTCGTTATCTGCAAGGCTGGAGACCAGAAATTCCCATTCTGAGCCAAACAACCTTCTCAGGAGCAAACCCTGAATCAAACTGTCCAGACTCTATTCTGTAATTAGAAGCTCCAAATAACCACAGGACGTTATTACCGTGTGTTTTCCCCTTTGATCTCTCGGAGGCTCAGTGTGATAACTCTGCTCAGTGAACTGAACAGTGCTGGGCATTCCCAGCCTCCAAACTGACAGGTAACGTGTACAAATTCAATATAAACATTAGAAAAAAAAATTGTAAACATTCCTGACTCGACCTGCATTTCTGATGCAGTTCACAGCAGTCTGAAGCCGGAGCCCTTTGAAATTCAGATGAAGCCCTTTCCAAATCTGTTTGAACACCGTGGGGCTGTGCTGGGCTGGCTCCTCTCAGAGTGCCATGGATGCTTTTCCTTCATGAATACCAATAATTCCCCATAAAAGCACCTTTGCAGGCCATGGCCCAGGCACAGAAATCAGCCAGCAAGAGGCACAGAGCTCCTTCTCCCAGCTGCCAGCTCTGACCAGAACAGGGAACCCCTCTGAAGGACAGGAATTGTTTGTGTTTGGGAAGATAAAGCCCCACAATTGCACTGCCCCATGCTCCAGGCCAAGGGGTCTGGCAGCTGCAGAAATGGGAATGTGCTTTTTAAGGAGTTCTGCAACACAACACTGAGCCTGCAGCCGAGAATTCTCTCTATTCTTAGAAAATCAATTACTCCTTCCAGTCTGGACTGCAAATATTGGAGGTGACTAAATAGCCTGGGATGTTTTTCACTCATCAACTTCTCTCTCTACAGTGGGAGTAGCAGAGAGGGGGTAATAAAATCTGTGTCTCGTGGTTCCTGCACATTTCAATATTGCTCTCCTGCAGTGGAGCCTGGTGAATAGAAAACAAATTTAAACCAAGATAAAAGCCCAGGCAGAGCCCATCCATCCATATTGTTAACTGCTGTCATGGGCAGAGATGGATTTTGGCTCCTTTGGGAAGGGCACTTGTCATTTTTTCTCAGTGTGGAGCTGTAACTGTTGTTGTCCCTGAGCAGGAGCAGTTCCTTGGATGGGATGGGTGGGGATGGAGCCTGGGTTTGAAATGGGATCACTTGGGCTCCTTCCTGCTTTGCTCCTCAGGAACACACAGAGCCTCTGCCCTTGTGTTTCTGTCTTCATTTTAATCCAGGGGTGTGGCTCGAAGCCCACTGGGATCAGCACAGACCCTCCCACGGCTTCAGGAGGGTTTGGGCCTCGGCACATCACAGGGATGTGCTGGAGACTTTCAGAGGCAGCAGTGTATAAACACACATTTCCTTTGGAAAGGGGTCAGGGTGCTCCTGCAGGAATCTCAGGTACACTGAGAGTGCTCATCTCCAAACCACTTAAGGACAGCTCATTAATTAATACTCCTCAACAGCCAGAACACAATTTGCCATCAAAGCTCAAAACAAGTAAAATACACTTTGATTTCCCCCTCCCTCACACAGTCACCATGACTAAACTGCCATAACTCCAGGACTCCATTACAACAATGCTTTTTCCTTGATAATTATTAGAATAAGGGAAAACCACGCATTTCCTCCAAAGAACTCTGCAGAAACCTGCCCCCAGACAGGCAGAACGCAGTTCCATGGAGCTCACACCAGCTCCCCCTGCCTTGTCCCTTGTTGTCACACTCAGACACACCCGGGGACACACAGCCAAGGGCCTGGTTCAGCTCTGGAAATCCAAACCCACACCTGGACAGGTGCAACGCCCAAATTCCCCACCCAGCCGGAATCCAGAGCGGTGCCAAGGCCCCCTCTGCCTTCTGGGGTTGCTCAGGAAGGAGTTGGGGATGTTTTGGGATCTAATACCGAGTCAGTTCTGCACGTGCTGACACCTTTCCATGACCCAGGGCACAGTGACCACCGAGGACTCTACATTTCCAAGCTGAGCCATTGCCTACATTGGATATTTTCTGAAACCCCTGCAATCTCAAGAACAAAACAACTGCAAGTCACTCTGTGCTTTCGTGGAAGGAGACTCCAACTTCTCCCTCCTGCTGGGACCAGAGATCATTAACATCATTAATATTCTCCCTAAAACTGTTTGGAGACCGTGACAAGCCCAATTTGTCCCTGACAAACCAGTCGGGAGTGTGTTTCAAACGCCTCAGCCTGGCTGCTGTGCCCTGTGGATGGCTGGTGGTTCCTGACAGGTGGAGTTGCTGTTTTGCTAAAGGAGCTGTCATTTCATCAATCTTTTCAGCTGGCTCCAGAAGGGAAAACCTCCATTGCATTCACTTTCGTTTCTGCTTTTAGTTTAAGAAAAACTGTCTTTAAAATACAGAGATCAGAGCCCCAGCAGGGGAGGAAACAGCACAGAGGTACCTGATTCCTCAAACAGAGGTATTTTTACTCAAGTTGGTAACAAGCTGGCTGCAATTTGTACCTTGACACCTTTATTCTGATGGCATCACACCACACCAAGCTCCCTCCAGCACCTTTCCCTTGCTGCTTCTCCAGAACGGCAAATCCACACATGCAAATGTAGGAATAGCTCTTGTTTTAGGGAATAAAGCTGATTCCAGATAAATAAAGTGGACCCAAAATCAATCTACACAGCTGGTTTGGGACTTCTTACCTTTTAAATCCTCCCAGAGTCACAGGGATGCCAAGGGCTGCTCAGAGAAGATTCACGTCTCCCTCGGTGGAATGTCCTGGTGATTACTCAGTGAGAGTTCAGCCTGCCAGAAACACCTGGAAGATTCCCCACTGGGTGATCCTGGGGAGGAAGGGCAGAAGGTGAATGTTAAACACACTGTAGTCGCTGTGTTTCCATCACAGCAGCCCAGCTGCAGAGCCTGAGCCCGGCTGTGGTTCAGCAGAGCGGAGTTTTTCCGTCCCAGTCCCAGCAATCCCTGCCTGGTGCTGCCTTGCTGCCCTAAGCCAGGCCTGTCCTCGCTCTGGGGCACAGGGGATGCACTTTTCATCCCATGCAGGGAAGGAACTGCAGCTCCAGCAGAGATCTGCTCGGCCTCAGAGCTCATGTGGAGCTAAAAGCCCGATGAGAAATCCATAATGAGAAAGTTCTGATAGTTTAATGCATTCCTGCAAAGGAGAGGGATTTGCCAGGAGATGCATGGGATAAAACCATCCCTGGGATCAGCTGGAGGCCGGGTGTGGAACTCCAGCTCTGAGTGCTGGCACGCGGGCAGGGGTGGGGATACTGCTCAGAGCCAGGCACAGACTGAGCGACACCTCTGGGGCAGCTCAGGGCAGCTCTTCATCAAAACTTCAACATTGTTAAAGGTTATTTGTGGTTATTTTTGAGTCCTGCCTCTGGTCGAGATGACTCAGTTCAGTGCTGCATCTTGGTAACATTGGGATGTGCATCCAAAACACCTCCAGATGTGTTTATTACAGCCAGAGTCAGAGAACTCAATGTCCCGTGGTGAAGAGCAGTGTAAAACACAGAACCTGAGCCACAGAACTCACAGTCCAAATTGATAATACAGGAAGATTGACAATCCAGACAGACAATGCAGGAAAATTTACAGTCCAAACAGACAATGCAGGAAAACTCCGTTATCGGGGGGAGAACGCAGTGAGCAGCTACAGCTTTTCAGCAATCTGGTTCTCGTTTACACAACTGAACAAGGGAAGTTTTTCAATGATTTTGCTCTTTCCCCCAGCCAGTTAAACCCAGAGCGTTGCTATCACCCAGCCAGGGTCTTCATTCTCCTCCCCACCTGGGCTGAGGGGGGATGAGGTTTGGCTCATGGCTGGGTGACTCAGTGCTGCTGTACCCAAGCTAATCTCTGCAAAATTGCTCACTGAGCTATTTTAAACCATTATTTGCAGTGCAGAAATGAGACACCTTCCTCAGTTCAGGGACTGTGCAGAGGAGGTTCACGTTATTAACTGCAGCAGGAGTCTCCTGCAAGTGGAGATCACTGGGATGCTGACAATTTTTAGCCCTAAATCTCCACACAGCTGGGAAGGGCAGTCCGTCCCTGTGACCCAGGCCGTGCAAGGCAGAAATAAAGCTGCCAGAAAATCGAGAGTCACCCAGGGTAAGCAAACAACCAGAGAGGAGCACGACAGGCTGGTGGCTCCTTCAACCAGGCAAGAGTCAGTAATGTCACAGAGTTGAAATAATCACAGGTATTCCCTGGCATGGTACAGCTGGAGAAGGGCCACACGATTTTTAGGCAAGGAAATGAGCTACGACAGCAAGAGGAGAACTCTGGTTACCCTGTGGGAACCTGCTGGGTTTTAGGGACTGCTGCTGCTGGGATTTAGGGACAAACCAAACCAAACCTGGACAGGACAGGATGGATGAACTGAAGGGGAAATGCTGGAATGCATCAGCCTGATCACCTCGGAGCTGGGCTGGGAAGGGAAGAGCACAGAACAAATCCCGTGCATGGAGACAACAGGAGAGGGGCGGAGAGCTGAACTGCAGCAAGACACGGAAAGCAGAGCTGGGACTGCTGCATCTCCAGGATGAACGCCCACCCTGCCAGTGCAGCTCTGCCAGCAGAGCTGCCCAGAAATCGCTGCAGGGAAGGGGCTGCCAGGGGGGTCTGCGTGGCCTCCCTGAGCGATGGCAGCCCGGCAGCTGCTCTGCAGTAGGGGCTGAACCCTGCCAAGCCCTGCTGCAGAACTCACTTCTCACCGGGGCTGAGGAGCAGAGGACAGATCTGCCAGGAATGCGCCACACCAGCCTGATTTTAAGTTATTTTTTTTCCAAAGAGAAGTTTCTAACCTGGCTGTTCTCGCTGAGATGGTGCTGCACAAACAGAGCAGCCTCCATGCAAAAAGGAAAATGCAGTGGAGTCTGGTGAGGGTTCTCATAAAAGCCAGAGAAGATCCGAAACCAGAACTGTGGCAGCTTCAGAGCTTTCCTGCAGATCCTGCTGCAGGTCCCAGCTCCTCCAGCCCTCCCTGCCCCGAGCACTCCAGCGTGGGCAGCGTCCAGTCCCTTCTCCTGACACAGGGGTTGTGCAGCCACCCCTAACGAACCGCAGGTCATTAATTACCCAAACCCCCTGTCAAGGGCCACATGAGCCCCTGAGCTCCAGTTTTCCAGGAGGCTCCATCAGCTCCTGCTCAGATCTTCCCTGAACTGTCACACCCTGACTCATCAGGAGCCTGAGAACAAAGTGTTTGCATCATTTAGAAAATAAAATACAAGCAAAGCAAAGATACTTGCAATGACATCTTTGATGTTTTATAGATTAAGAGAGTCTCTCATGAATAACAGTCATTCCTTGTGTCATCCCTTTTCTGGCTTGGAGAGTTTTCATTAACTGAGATTAGCATTAACTGGAAAATAATTAAACTGGCTTAGAGAATCTGGCCTTCCCATCAGCACCAGCAATAATTAATCAACACAATCAATAGATTTTAACAGCATTAAAATTCTGATTTACTGCCTTATTCCTCAAGCCCACACCTCCCACTTCTATTCTTAGCTTCACTGTGGGCAGGATAGTCCTTAGGACAATACCAAGAGGACAAATACAGGAATTAAAATCAACCTTCATTTTCACTGTCCCTGTAAGAAAAGGTCGTATTTTTTTCCTCATAATTTTTTTTTCATAATTCCCCAACATCAGTCACCCCTGTCCTGGGACTCTGAACTTACTAAGTTCCCTCTTAGCTCCACAAAGAGGCTTTTGTGAGGAAGGCAAAATAAGGAGAATAGAAATGGAAGCCCAGCCTGTGCCCAGGCCAAAGGGGGCAGAATCAGCTCAGCCCCCACTTCATCCCCACCCGGGAGCAGAGAATTCCTTGGCAGGGCCAGGACGCTGCCACGGTCAGGAAGGTCAAAGCAACCCTGCAGACCTGCTCTTAACACTTCTGTAGACATCCAGGCAGATTTTATCGACAGATCAGTGAGGATCCATCAGGTTTTGAGGCAGAGTTTGGTCCTGGTGAGTGCTGATGGGGAAAGGCTCAGCCAAACCCTTTGCTCTGGGATTTCTCTGCATGCAGGCACTCCCTGTGCAAGGAAAATGAGCTGTGTCTCCTCTCCCCGTGGCACAGTTGGTGAGTTCAGTGCTTTATCACATGGAGACAGCTTTAATTCTGTATTTCTCCGTGTCTGTGGCGCTCTTTTAATTAACTTTCAGGTTGGTCAGGAAGCTGAGTGTTCCATGCTCTTTGTTAGAGCTGGATTAACCATTTCCTTATCACCAGGAGCCACATTTTATCTGCTGCCAGCACTGCCCACACCTGAGAGCCAGCAGCACCTCAGCACGGGAGGGACCCTCCAGCCCCGTGTACCGAGTTCTACAACTGGGAGACGCAGGAAAAAATGAAATTCCAGGTACTTCCTAAGCCTCTGAATGCAAGGCCTAATCCAGGTAATCCACAAGCAATCCTGTTGGCAATCTAATTGTGTTTTCTGAGGAGGAGGCTGCAAGAACACTTTGTTTACTCATAATTGGATCCCTTTATATGTTTGTATTGTGCTTATTTCTGAAACCTTTCAAAATTGAAAGGTCTCCTGGAATATTTGACTTAGCTTTTCACTCCAGCCTGAGGGATTACCCATTATTTTGCACATAATGGCCCAGACAAATATGAATTTTGTATTAGCACAGATCAGAAAGTACAGCTCTCCCTCGAGGGCCAGCAACCGGGACACACCAGAAAAACTGAGGAAATGGTGCTGATTTTTAAATCCCTTTTTATGTTGATTTGTTTCTCTCAGGAAGCTCTTGCTGTCTACAGCAGCCTCCCTGTTGGAAATGCAGGTCCGTGGGGAGAGCAGGGGAGGAGAGGCTTCACATTTGAGAGTTTTTAAAGTCGCAACTTTTACGCAGATCTTTGTCTGGTGGCAGCAGAGGGAGCTCAGCCCTGCCCTGGCACAGAGCTCCTTGTGCAGACACCCCTGGTGTCACCTCCATCCCAGGGAATCCTGGTGTCACACCCAGACACCCCTGGAGTCAGATCATCCCAGGGAATCCTGGTGTCACACCCAGACACCCCTGGTGTCACCGCCATCCCAGGGAAACCTTCCCTGGCTGTTCCTTCCCCTTCCTGGGGGACATTTTCACCCCAGCTCCCCACGCCGCAGTAACCAGCTCAGCCACAGAGGCTCCATTGCCTCGGGGTGGGCTGGAATGTGAATCCCAGGATTTTGCCAGGCTGCCCCAGCTCAGCGAGGAGCCCACAAGGCCACTGCTGGCTCCAGCCACGGCCACTGCCTGGTGCTGGAGGAGAAGACACCAATCCATGGAGCCAAACATTGGGATTTGTGTGCCCAAAACTCCCTCCCTGCCAGGGTTTGGTGCTTCCTTTCCTTTTCACATACCTGGAAAATCCCGGAGCAGAGCAGTCCCAGTTTGCTCCTGTCCAGCTCCCTGTGAGGGCAGGACCCTGCTGGCCCCACAGGTGTGGGGTGGGCACCAAACCAAAGCAATCAGCACCAGGTGGGACGGATTAGGGACACAACAACACCTGAGGCTGCTGGCACAGCTGAACCTCATCACTCTGGTTGCAGCAGAACCCTCCCAACAGCCTCTGCTCTGGAGCCATCCTCATGTACAGAAACAACCCCAAATCTGCACTTCCAGCTCAATCCAGTCACTCCACAAAAAAAGAACCTTTCATGCTCGCTGTCGTAGGAGACAAAAGCTGCAGCCTGCGTCGCTCCTCCTGACACTTGTAAAGCTTTTCAAACCAGGCACACAAGATTTGTCAGAACAAAGCTGACATTTTAAATGAAGAGTAACGATGAAATGTCTAAAGATGTGCTGCAGAAACGCTCTCCCAGAGAGTGCTGGCAATTTGAATACAACAGCAATGTGTCATCGTGGAAAAGTCAACCCAGGGATTCTTTCATGTGGCTAAACATGGGATAAATTATGGAAAAACTGCAAGAACTGTGATGCAGAAGGGAGAATTCACCAGTCCTTGGTCTGGGGCTTCACGTGTGGACACTTCGCTTTGGGAATTGCACTCGTGCCACTCCTGACGTGAGCACAGATATTCCATGGACAAAGAGTGGATGGAAAGGAAAGTTTGGCTCTCCAAAAAGCCAAAGCAAATGAAGCCTTTTCCATTCTGTTAAGCTGAATTTGTAGAATCCCCCTGAAGCATTTCAGATGCTCTAACAGCACCGATAATGGTAAATTTATTTTACATTTACCGCTGTAAATGTAAAACAGCTGAGGCTCATGGAAGAGCTGAAACGTGTGGAAAGGCAGCCGAGCATTTAACACCCTGCACTGGGCAGGGCAGGCCAGGGGAATCCCGGTGTGTTTTTACAGGGATGTCTGGACCTGGAACATCCACACTGTTGAATTTCAGTGAGAATTCAAGAGATTTCGTTCTGCTTCCCTCATTCTCCTTCCCAGTGGAAGCTGAGCATGCCTAATGCTGTAACATGGGGACATAATAAGAGGTTTTAATCCAATTTTCAACCGCCCTAGATGCAAAGGAAATTTGTGAAGCATATCTAAAGTAACAAATGCCTGAGCTGGAGACCATTTTCCATTTTGAAAGTGAAAATTTATTGGGAAGCCGCAAAGATGGAGCCACTTCTCAGGACAAGGAGAGAGAGGGGCAGCCTGAGAATTCAGCCCTGCTTTATCCTCTGCTGAATCCCGGGGCAGATTCCCCTTCCAGGGCTGCTTTATTGATCAAACCGAGCCCCTCACTTGGTTCTTCATCTCCCTGATCCATAATCAAAGGGGAGATAATTAAATACAAAAACTACAGTAAAGAGTCAGTCCAGCGTGGCAGGATGCAGGGATGTCTCTGGAGCTCCAACAAAGTCAGGAGGGCGCTTTGGGGCACTTTTTTTACACCTCAGTCCATCCCTGCATTCTCCTTTCCCACCTCTGCCTCCTTTCCAGAGCGGGAGTTTTGTTTAACAAGGCAGGTGATGATCTGCCTTAAACTGCAGGATTGGCGCCTGGAGGGGGAAATGTGCTTTAATTCCAGCCTCTCCAGGGAGGGTTTCAGGGAGCTGAGCCTGCTCTGATGTGACAGCGCTGGGCAGGTTTTGTTTTCTTTACTCATTTTGGAGTTCACAGGTCCAGGAGGCTCCGTTTGGAACAGGCTCTGTGGAGTTTAGCAGAGAAACTCCCTCCTGGGGACCCATTCCTGATTCCCTCGGGAATGCACCTGCCACATCCTGGCTGAGCAGCAGTCCACGCTTAGTTAATGACTGACTGTTTCCTCTAATTAGCTCAGCTAATTGGGGAAGGCAGGGTACTGGGGGTTCAGCCCTGACTGCAGCACGGATCCTCTGACGGATGAAGTCACCTTGGGTCACGTTCTCAGGTGTGACATTACGGATTCTGGGGTGTCACGGTCGCTGTTGGGGCCAGAAGTGAAGGAGCTCTTTGGAAAATCCCATGGCTGGGTTTGCAGAACTTGAATTCCATTTCCTCACCCTTCAGTTTCATCATGTGCAGGTTCGCAGTAATTTACTGCTTCTCGGGCTTCCAAAGACAAAGGGAATTCTAGTGGCTGAATAAGATGAAGAATGGATCTTGCTGTTTCAAGCACTCCCAGCTCAGGTGTGCCTTTATTTAGATGCAGCCAGGGGTAGCCCACGGAGGCCAGGAGCTGCAGGTGGGGCTGAGCTCAGTTCTCAGCCTGTGCCACCCCTGTCCCTCTGAAGCCCAGGTCACAGCTGTCCCCAGACTGGGTGGCTCCCATGCAGTGAATTGTGCCCAGCATTTCACTGGCTGGGCTTGCTTTGTCTTCCCTTTGTGCATTAAAATTTTAAAGACTGAAAAATGAGCCCTGAAAAAATGTCCTCAGTCAGCAACCTGCAATCTATTCCAGCAATTAATCAAAGCCACACTTTGTCAACTTCCCCTTGTTCTCTTATGCTTTATGGCCGTGTTGTTATTTCATCCACACAATAAAAGGGATTCATCTTCATTGCTGGGGAGATTCTGTTCAGGACTAAGGGTGGCAGCCTCAGCTCTGCTCCTGATTTCCTGGCCCTGAGTGCAGGATTCATTTCTGTGCAAAACATTAGCCTGGCTGCCATCCCAAACTGGTGTGTGGCACCTGAGGCTGATCCCAGCAGGTCCTTGCAGGGCAGGCTGACACCTCTGGCCCTTTGATACCCGTTATCAGTGCAGGAGAGGAGATGTTCCAAGCACAGGCGCAGCCAGGGTGACTTCCTTCAGCTCTCACCAGCAGCCGCCCCATTGCAGTGGAATGGATTTCACCTCTCCCAGCCATTCAACTCCTGCAGCAGAGCCCGTTCTGTAAAGCTGGCCAGCAGACAGGGATTTCAGCAGTTTACTGTTCACTGCCTGAATGACAAACACCTGACTTTCAGGGCTTTGCAGAAATGAGGCTTCCTCTGGATGCCTCCAGCAAGCGCAGGAAGCAGCACCAGAGCGCCGTAATTGCAGTTCTGGACACCGAGGGAGCTCAGAGGCCCAGGCTGCGGTCCCAGCCTTGTCCATCATTGATCTGAGAATGTCAGGGCACTAAAAATGAACATTCCCACAACCCAGTAGCTGTAATCACCTCCCACAACATCCAGCTCCTTCAGCCCTCACAGTTTCTGCAAACTTTTCCAATAGCTCATGGATTAGAAAAACCATGCCCTGAGTTGTAACTCCTCTGTATTAAAGTGATCATAACAGATTAGTGATAAATACAAAGTAATTGATTTTATTTTCGTCTGCTCCCTCCCCCAAACAAGCTTAAACTAATAACAATAATTACATGAAAGTGTTGCCATCGGGAAGTTTGTGCGTTTCTGGCAGTGAAATCAATTGTTCCGAGGACGAATTTTATCTCAGGAATTAATCACTGCTGCCTTCAATTACTGCATCCCCCATCAGCAGCGTTCTCCAGGATGTAGAACATGCAGGGGAGCGTCTTCATCAGGAAATGAGGCTGGGCACAACCACCGAGCCTCGGGAAGGGAAACGGGTGGGGAAACCTCCCTGGTGGAGCACAGGGACACCAACAGTGCCAGGCCAAGGCTTCCTGGGAGCTGCTGAAAGTGCCTCTTGTGCCCACAGATAAGTGATGGTTATCCCGTGGTTCTGTCCGTGTCACTTCCACAGTTCATGTCCCAGAAACCTCCTTCCATCCTGGAGCTTGCAGCAGGTCCCGAGGGACACTCTGAGCATCTCTGTCAGGCACCTGCAGCCCCCTTCTTCCCAAAGTCAAAATCCTTTAGTTGTAATTAAACTCAATTGCACAGTTCCACTTCTAAGTGATACAAATTTGCTTTTGTGTGCAACTGGGGGTGCTGGGCTGGGGAAAGCCTTCCCACAGCCATTCTTTAATGACGTTATTTAAAGAATCCTTTAGGGACCGGGGAAAACTATGTATTTTAAACATTAAAGTATTATTAGTAGTAAGCAATAGAAGTGATTGTTCTGGAATAGAAAAACATTTCCTGAAAGAATCTGTGCCAGCCTTAATTACACTCCCATTGTATTTTATCTTCCTGCTCCCCACACTGAGACAAAGGGTGGGTGGAAAATAATTGAAACAAGGTGAAAATGAGTGCTCATTAAATTGCAGACTACACAAGTACTCATTCCATGTGAGAGGGCTGTAAATATGACTTTTAATGAAGTTATGACATGCTTGCCAATAAAAGTCATTTACTTCACAGTATTACAGTTAATTATACACAGCTGGAGCCATTTATTGCCCATCCCTTGTTAACTTTGCCTGGGCTCATTAACCCCTTCACAGCCCTGTGCCTGTGGCACTTCCAGGCAAGAAGGAGAGGCCAAAGAGGCTGCAGGAATTTCAGGAGGAGGAGGGGGGATGTGGGTGCTGAAGAGAACAGAGGGTGCAAAGGCTCCAGCTTGAATCGTGCACCCAGGTGTGGAAGGTGCAAACCTGGAGGAACCCCTGCAGTCTGTCCTCTGTTCCTCTCACCTGCTAATGAAGGCTGGAAAATGGAATTTCCCTGGATTTTTCTGGTTTGAGGCAGCTCATGGCAGGTCCTTTGTGCAGTTCCCAAGGACTTTCAGCTCCCCCAGTACTTACCACTCTTGTCCTGGAGTGTTCACCTGGTTTGCGATTTGGGTTTGTCACGATCTGACCTGCAGCCCGTTCAAACCCAAGACTTGTGTTATTCTAAACTGGGCAGCACCCAGATTTAAAAACCCCCAAACTCAAACTGTCCGTCAGCACGTTAATCAACCTTGGCACTACAACATAATTTGCTCCAGTTTGATAATGAAGACTAATTACCCTGAGAATTCAGCATGGCTCTCTGATCCTGACCGCTGCAAACCATCCTGCTGCTCCTCCAAATCCTGTTTGCTCCTTCTCCCTTCCCTTACTTTAAGCTGCTGCCTGCTCCAAGTGCCTTTTATGTAAAGAGGAATTGGTCACCGGCTGCGTGGGTTTCTGCAGGGAGCCCTTTCATGGAGACTCCTGCAATTTTCTCCAGGAATGCTCCAGTAATTGGAGGGATTGGGGACTTGCGCTTGGGTATCTCGGAGGAAGCAACGAAAACACGGGGAGGACTTGTTTGTCAAACTCCACACAGAAGAGAAAAAATAATTGTGCTGAAGCCACAGGGTCTCCAAAAGCAGCAGTGGGCTGGAGGGGAATTCAGCCCTTTGGGATTTCGTGGTGGTGTTGTTCCTACAGCTGGGACAAGAGAGGTGCAGAGGGGGAGATGGAAAGGGAGGGCACAAGGAACACATGAGGAGGAAGAAAGGAAGGTGAAAAGCATGAGATAAGACTGGCCCGTGACTTCCAGGGGTTAGGAGGAGCACCTGGTGTGATCAGTGACCTGACCAAGCCATCGAGCATTGCACAGCTCCAATTTAGAGCAGAGAATTAATTATTTTTAATCCAGACAGTGGCTGTCATGGATGCAGGCAGATCCATGGGTGGCTTGGGAGCCAGGGCACTACTGCCAGGCCATTGCCTTCTCCATGGGGCAAGAATTTGGATTTGAATTCTCCTGTTGGAGCTCCTGCACTGGTACCACGAGCGCTCTGCTCTACTGCAGAAGAACAGGAAGGACAAAGGGAGCAAATATAGGCATCACTCACCTCAGCTAGCAGAGAAAGCACGAGACAGGAGCAGCAATTGCAGCCCCTCTCCTGCTGAACGCTGAGGAGCCACTGATGAAATATTAATTAGAGAAGGAGCTGAAACTTGTAAAGATAAAAACTTGAGGAATCGTATTCTAATGGCTGGAGTAGTTAAAAAGCAGAATACAATATCCAGCAAGCGATGCTTAATCTGTTGGATCTCTCTCCCACTGGAGATTTTTAAGGAGAGATTAGAGGAACACGAGAGGAGTGCCAAGTCTGGCTGATGCTGCCTTTGAACACGCGACCTCCAGAGATTCCCTCCAGCTCTGTTTTTCTGTAATTGCGTGTTGCGCGAGGCTCTGAAATTCAGCCTTTATTGAAAGACAAATGTAAAGCTTGAGAGAGTGCCTGAATATGAATGCGGCATCTCACTCCCCGCCAGAATCTGGGGAAGTGATTAGGAGATCTCAGGAGCACAGTCAGGCCTCTCACTGGCTCACCACAAACCCTCACCACTGCTGTAATGCCTGCTTTTAACTCTCGGAACCATCTCACTCTCAGATTGAAGCACGGGCTCCAGGAAATGGTATTTTACGGAATGCTCAGGCAGCCCCTGCATCGGGAGCTGCACGGTGAAGCCTCTGCTCTCAGGCACTCGGAATATTCATGGGCTGGACAGACGAGGGGAGAAGAGGCAGAGAGAAAATAAGCCCCCTGAATTCCAGGAAAATAAAGGCTGGAACAGAACCCGGAGATTTCAGCTCTGGTCTCCTGCAGAATTCCAGCTCCAGAACAAAGAGGGGTGGCAGACTCGCACCACCAACGTGGCAGGTCATTTCTTCTTCCCTCTCTCATTTCATTACCAAACACCTGACTGGGCAGAACAAACCTCTTCACACGGGGATCCACCCTTGGGAATCTGGGGAACACCAAAGAGATGGGATCATCTCCTGCTGAGGAGTCACTGGCGCCTAAAGGGATCCAGGATCAGCTGGATCAGGATGACGGAGGGCACACAGCCCTGCCGAGCACAGCTCTAAGCCTGTCCCAAGCCCAGAACTGCCTGCAGCACCTGGATAAATTCACTCTGACAGGCACAATTTGTGTCCTGCTGTAACACAGAGGGAAAAGAAGAACGTTTCTCACCTTAAAATTACTCTTGGATAAAGTCATATTTTCAAATATCCCCACTGTATCACTATCAGGAAGAATAATTAAAGAGACAAAGGAAAGTCAGATGTGTAATGAGTTATTGTGGAATATTCTTTGGGGCCACAGGAAGAAGGAAGGAGAAATAAGATTTTGTGGTTACTGACCATTGAATGTCTCTGATTCCTAACCCATCTGCAGATTGGGTCATTTTAGATGCTGTGTCTTATCAGGCTCCCTAATCCTCCTTCAGAGGAACTCAGGGAGGGAATGGAGGTGTTTTGGAAATAAGGGGGAAACACGGATTACCGAGGAAAGGCTGATGCAAATCCCAGCTAAGTGTGGGCATCCAGAGGAGCCAGGCCCAAACCAGGCCCCAGAGTCTGATTTGGAGGGTGCTGTGTTTAATTTGGCTGCTGGCAGGCCCAGCCTCGGAGCAGGGGCTCTGCAGGGAGGGCAGGACTCCCCGGGATCTGCTGGGAAAGGAAAGGCAAAGGGAGCAGCAAGAGGGGCTTTACTTTCAGTTTACAGCTCGTGGGGTTTAAGCCCCCCCCTATTTCAGGATATTTTATTGTTTTAGCGACGTGGGCTCCCCACTCAGATGCCTGGGGAAGGTACTTACACTGTCTGGCTTTGTGTGGAACTAGAACATGAAACCTCTCCCCTCCTGGACCTGAAGGGAGTTCATCCCAGCCTGCTCCTGTTCCTGCTCAGAGAACAGCAGAGCAGCAGCCCTTCTTTATTCTTTATTCTTCATTCTGCCCTTGACTCTGCCTCACCTTTATCACTTCAGACAGAGCCGTGCAGTGCAGTGAACGATCAGAGGAATCCTGACTCAAAGGGCCTCAGAGCGAACCTGGAAAACGCTCCAGCTCTGCTCGTTTCCCAGGGAATGATCAGCTGAGGGTTGCAGCAGCTGTGATAAGAGGATTCCTGTTTACAGCAGCAGCCCATAACCTGCTCCTGTTTGATGGCACCTGTTTCATCCCAGGCTGGGAGGCAGTCACAGCCAGGGGCTATAAATTACTGCCACGGCAGCTCCTCACCACCTGCAGCCTCTGTGACCCATCAATCTCCCTGACATCCTTTACCATGGCTCTTTTAATGCTCTTCCCTTTCTCCCTCTCTTTGCTCTGAGGAACCCAGCGGTTCCACCAGGAAGAAAGGAGGGGGGAAAAGCAGAAAGTAATCAGATTTTGTGGGGAAAGCTGGTGGGGAGCACTGGGAGAATTCACAGACTCTGGACACGGAGTTCTGCTCCTTTCAGTGCTCTCGGTGTGGGAGTTGCTGAGGGGTTGGCAGTGGCAATAAACTCCTTCACCATAGCAGCAGGTTGGTCCCGGGGATCAGCTGATCCCAGATTTCTCTCCAGACATCACTCGGTGTTCTGAGCCACCACGTGTCCTGCAGGGGACAGAGTTGCCTCAGCTTTTTGGGCTAACTGGGTGTGAACGTGGCCAGTGGGACCTTGCGAGGTCCCTTCGCAGGTTCTCAGGAATCCACAGTGACACAAGGGACAGCAAGGATTCGCTCAGTGCATTTCGGTTCCACAGCCTCTCACCAAACTGCAGCATTCTCTTGGCACAGAAATCACTTCACTGATTTATGTAATAATAATTTCCCCTCACACCTCCTCACTGGCTCACTGGACAATCTGACCAGAGCACAGATATCTGCTGCTGGCTTTTCTTATTTCATTACTCATTTTGCTTTTTGCTCTGTTACATTTATTTGATTTAGACAATAACATCTCTGTCAAGTGCAGTTTAATTGGTATCTAAGGCCTAGTCTGCATTTACATTTTACTGGAATAATAATGTTGCTAAGGGGGAGGATATTTTTTAGAAAAGACTTATGCTGCTCTGAACTCCTTGGTGGCTGCAATGAGGTTGGAATAAAAGTGATTTACTCTGGTTTGCTTCTTCCCCTACTCTGTGGTAATAGCAATCTAATTATAAAGTATGTTTATGCTGACACAATCATATCCACAATCGGGGCTTGTTCTTTCATTCTTCATTTGTCTTAATGTAAATTCTGCCGGAGGAAAATGCCACGTGCACACGCAGACACCACCGGCAGTCTCATCAGAGTCCCCCAAACCCATTTGGGTGAATTCATCAGGAGATAATTCCATCCCTGGGGCTTTAATCTCCGAGAGATCGGTTTGTGGGGACCGTAACTGCTCGATTTGCATTACAGCAGTAATGAAAGACTCCCACAGTGCTGAAAAAATGCCATTTATGGGACTCCCTTTTAGAAAATAGGATCGGCAGCGCAGTGAGGGCTGAACTGCTGTTACTTACAATGGACACCAGATTAATTTAACCCTTAAAGCTCAATAAAACTCTGCTATCAAACTGCCTTGGTAAGAGAATCCCAGAGTTTCTGCCACACAATTCCCCAATCTCCCATGGAACAGGCAAAGCAGAACAGCTGGAAACAGCACAGCAGGAGCTGGGCTGCTGTGACTGAGAGGAAGGTAAAATGTAGTTAATTCCTGTGGGGGAAAAAACAATTACTGCCGTTAAAAGGATAAATAAAATGGCCCTTGTGGGAGGATCAGCTCGGGAATGCACAATTAGGGGCAAGAAGGAACAATTGCATTAATTGGTGCTTAGTCTTGTCTCATTGAAGAGCCAGGACTGCACTTTGTTTTTGGTGTTTGGTTTGGCTTTGGTGCTTTGTTTGTTTTTGGTGTTTGGTTTGGCTTTTGTGGTTGTTTTTGTGTCTATTTTAATTGCTCGTGCTGGCTGTGCCCATCTGTGAGGTTGGATGCGACCCTGAGCACTCAGATAATCCTATTTTTGTTTGGTTTAATCTGATTAAGTTCCTCAGTACCAGTCGAGATTAAAACCCGTGACCAACAAATGCTTGAATAAAGATAAAATGCAAATGGTGTTTTCTGCACCTCGGTGTCAGAGGGTTTACATCAATTCCCAGTAATGTGCAGCCTGGTATTAGGGCTGAAGGTGGTGAGCTGCAGAGATGAAGAGCTGTGGTAACTTTTCATCTCCCAGAATAAAGACAAAATAAAAGGATTACAGCAAAAGTTGCTTGAGTTGCCCTTAGGCCGTACAGCACGATGTAATTCTGGGATCACAACAGGAGCGTCCTCCTCGAGGCAGCCCCACAGGAGGGGACTGGGGACGAGGAATCCTGCTCCTCCTCCTGCTGCTGCTCCTGCTCCTGCTGCTGCTCCTGCTGCTGCTCCTGTCCCTGCTCCTGCTCCTGCTCCTGCTCCTGCTCCTGCTGTTGCTGCTGCTCCTGTCCCTGCTCCTGTTCCTGC
>VZTF01006317.1:268829-286975 GCA_013397755.1 Cnemophilus loriae | reverse complement strand
GGACTGGTGACCCTGGTGAAGGACTGGTGACCTCGGTGCTGGACTGGTGACCCTGGTGCTGTCCTGGTGACCCCAGTGCTGTCCTGGTGACCCCGGTGCTGTCCTGCACATCCTGGGGACACTGCAGCACTGCTTTAATTGACAAGAACACATTCCCTGGATGGACCCAGCAGCAGACCGCAGGAGCAGGCAGGTTTGGGCTGTGAAGCCCTCTCAGTGTGCTCAGTAGCCAGCTGCCGTCGGGATTCCTGACCTGGAGCTGGGATTTATCCGCGTGCAGAGCCAGCAGGGCGTTCTGGTTTCCATATGGCAGTAGGGCAATAGGATTTGAGAGCATTCTGCTGGACAGGTCTTGCTCCAAACCTCGTTTCCCTGCCAGGGAGCTGGAAATCTCCTGTGTCACTGCAGAGCAGCCCTGACACCCAAATCCTGCTGCTGCCTGTGCCTTACACTGAATATTTCACCCCGTGCCTGGATAAAATTTGGAGCACCACACTCGCAGAGCGTGCACGTAAATAATTTATGGGGAACATCCCGTGGATTTTAAGCCTTGCCCTTTTGGCACCTGCGTTCTCATCTGTGGCTGTTGCTCGTGTCGAACAGGGCTGGGATAAATGAGCTTCCCCCTGAATTGGTTCTGGTGGATTTTAGGAGGAAGCAGAAGTAGCTGTTACTCACGTAAATATGCAAAACTTTGCTGGTAACAAACTGGGGAAAAAAAGGCTAATTAGTGTAATTACTGTCATTATAATTCTAATTTAACGGCATAGACTTGTATTGCAGCAACATCAGAGCTGTCACATTTGCAAACTGCATAATTATATGTATTAAGTGCTGTCTCTGTTGCATCCAATGTATGAAATGGGCTGTTACCTTCAAGTGCTCCAGAAAAGAAGTCAAAATGTCACTAAAGGGCTGACTTCTCCTTGATTTTTCTGATTATCAGTGAAGGGTGAAACAAAAAGCTTGTCTAAATAAACGTCTTTTCAAAATTTCCTTGATAAAATTCATAAATAAACGGGGAGCTGGAAATGCTGAATGAAATCATTCCAGGCTTGTCAAAGAACTCCAAGACCTGGCAGTGCTGCCACAGAAGAGCAGTTATCAGCATGGAAATGTGTTTTAGTGGTGTATTTCACATGCAGCTCTTGGCTGGGTGCAGGTTTGGGCGGAGTGAGAACTTAAAAATAGTCAGAAAGTTCTCCTGGAACTGGCTGGACACTGAGAGGTCGGTTTGTTCCTCAGGCAGCATTAAATTCTTCTCATCCAGTGTTTGAAAACTGGGCTCGTGTTTGTCACTGACGTGGGAGGGCAGGGCTGGTGACATTTCCTTTGCTTGCCCAGCGTTCCCAGTGGGATTCACCGCCCTGGCTGGGAACTGACACAGCCTCAGAGCAAAACCTGAACCAAAGACTTCAGCTCTCGTGGGGAGGAGCAGGAAACTCAAACAGGAGCAGAGTTTTGACATGACCCAAATGGAATTTCGAGCCTGGCTCTTTGAGCTGGGTTTTATTCCCTCAGACCATGACATGTTGCACACCCTCCTGAGCCCCCAGCCCTCCTCCAGCAGGCTGGGGAAGAGCATCCTGTGAGACTTCCTTCGTTAATATGTATTTATGCTTCTGGAGCACTCTTGACGGTTTGTTTTCTCCCCCTTTCTACATAAAAAATGAGTTGCTTTTGTAGCGCTCAGCATTGTGTTATGAATATTAATCCAGAGGGTTTATTTTTGTTATTCTAAATCTGCCTGTATCCTTTGTAAGAAGAAAAATGGGACATAATTAATCTCTCTGTTAATCTTGATATTTGCATGGAACAAGTGAAACAAGCTCTTCAAACCACTTGGTTGACTCTTGAGAAGTATTTACACTGCAGTTCAGAGGGAAACTCGAGGGCTCCTTTATTTATTTATTTCCATCATCTAAGATCCAATACACACAGTGAGAGGCAAATTTTTCTAATTCCCAGTGAGTCTGATGTGGTTCAGTGCAGCGGGGGGAGGATGGATGCAGAAGTTCCCAAACTGGGAAAGGCTCAGTCCGTAACCCTGGGGCACAGCTCGGGGCTGCAGGGCAGCAGGGCAAGGGACACTCTCAGGTTTACACCTGGATCTGGTGTTTGGGGACCTGCTGTGGGATCAGACACAGGGGGGACCTGGATCCTCCTGGGAATGGTGCTCCCCGTGCCCGCTCCCTGCCTCAGGGAGATGTGTGGTGCAGGATAAAGCCCAGAAATCCCCGAGGAGCAGGGCCTGGCAGCAGCAGGGCTGCTACACGGACGGTTGTTTCCAGAGCCAACCCCCGGGTGTTGAAATTTCAGAGCCAAACTGGGCTCCGGTGTCTCCCTGCCATGGGGATGTGAAGCAGAAGGAAAACAGTGTTTTACTCCCACTGTCACCAGCCAGGTGTGGACGAACCCCTGCATCGTCTCCCTTAAAAGTTCATCTCTTCACGACCTCTCTGCCAAACTGCTGCTGGGTTTCTTCTGCTTTTGCCAAATGTCCCCCAGCTGGGCAGGGAGCTGGGAGCAGCCTTGATGGCTCTGGGGTTTACTGACTGAGGAGCTTGGGTTCCTCTGGGTACCAAAATGGCTTTTAGGGGTGTGTGAATGCAGAGGATCGTGGAGCTCCCTGTCACTGCCTGTAAGATGCTTTTGGGATATTGCTCTGTGGAACTTGCCGTCCCTAAGAGTGTTTTTAATGGGATTTAAATCCTTCCAACAACTCTGCAGACTGAAGAACGTGGAAAACAACAACGTATAGTGGACACCTTGCCTGGGAGTGCAGCTCCTCCCAAGTCTCGGAAGTGTAATTGAGTTAATAACTGGTTAACTACTTGCTAATGTATAATTTTCTCATTTAGGCAAGTAAGTTGTAATTAACACATATGGCCTACGGATACACGCAGGGTGGGAGGGGAGGGCAGGGAGGATGGATCTCATTTTCCTCCCTCTTTTTCCAAGTATGGATAGATTAAAATGTCTTGTTCTGTGGGAATTACATTTTAATGAACTCTAATATGTACAGATCCCTTTAACGAAGGGTTTTTATCTGTTCTTTTAATTACAAGGACCAGCTTGAAGCAAAAGGGCTTGAAAAGCCGTGTATTTAGAAGGAAAAAAGGAGGGGGGGAATCTCCATGACAAAGGACCTGTCCTGCCACTCATGCTGCACCACTGTGATGTGGAACCCACTCTCAGTAATTCACTGCGGGGAGCTCTGCAGCTTCCCCTGGTGCTGCTGGAGATCCCATTCTTTCCTTTTTCCCCCCAGATGCCCCAAGGTGCTCACTCTGGTTTCAGCCTTGGAGGGTGCAGATCCCTTTTCCCGCTGGCCGCTCCTGATGCTTCCTGCCGGGCAGGATCCTGAATTCGCAAAGTGCTGCTGATCCTTGCACAGTCACAGGCTGTGGCATCCTCTGAGCGTCTCTGAGCAGCAGCTCGGTGCCTGTAATGTCACCCTTTGTCAGCAGGTGTCCCTTCAAGCTCGCCAATACTCTGCATTTATATTTATATTTTTATATATATGTGAGGGATATCGCAGAGATTATCTTGAATGAAACGCCTCCTGCGAATGTCCCAAATTTTATCTTTATTTTTTTAATGGTGTAGTCTGAGGAGTTGACTGGGGGTTTTGTTAATAATATTCTGTAAAAATATTAAAAAAAAAAAGAAAGCTGTTGATGCCCCACGTTGCACAAATCTGAAATAATGGTCTGAAAACACTCGAGTGTTTTTGGGGAGGGTGGATGAAGGGATTTCTCTTTGCACTGGAGGAAAGTCTGAGCGGAGTCAGGGTGGGAGTGCTTTGTTGGAAAAATCCCCTGTGTGTGTCCATGCTGCCTCCCTTCACACACAACACCTCTTCCACATCTCAGGGTTTAGGTGCCATTTCGTCTCATCAGCATAAATTATTCTCTTTTTGGAAAAATGAAAACGCCATTGGAAAGGGAACCTGGGTTTTTCTGTTTCAAACGTGGGCTGTTGATTTTTGGTGCCTTTGAACAACCCTGTCTCTGGGTTAGGGGAGCTGCAGGTTTCCTTCAGCTCCTTCCTGGGCTGGATCGAGGGAGGTCAAAGTTTGGTCCCAAAGGAACAAATGGATTGTCCCGGCCAGGTTCTGCAGAGCAAACCAGCCCTGCCCTGGATCTGCAGCTGAAGCCCTCCAGGCCAGTGTCTGGGCTGAATTCGGCCTCCTCCTCCAGCAGGGATCCCTGCAATGTTCTCCATCCCCTCACACCTGCCGGAGCCCGCGGCGTCCCGGGGGTTATTGAGGAGCTCGTTCCTAATTAACTGCAGATGGTTTCCAACACTCAGAAACATAAATAACAGACACCTACGATGGGGAGAGGCAAGAAATGCCTCAGACTCTCCTGGGCGATGCTCTGCCTTCCTGTGCCTCCCCCCTCCTGCTCCTCTTTTGGAGTTCCTCCTGTGAGAGCCGTGACAGCCATTTCCCAGAATGTTCCTCTCCGTGGCGGTATCCTGGTGCCATTCTGAGCTCCCAGAGTTGTAAATAAATGCCTGGTTGCCAGGGTGACGAGCATTTGATGATAGTCAGTCGAATAAATAAATATGCTGGGGAAATTAAACCTCCTGGGTTTGCCAGTCCCCGTGAGCGCTGCTGCTCTGAGCTGCTGCTGCTGTGGAACCCTCCTGGCTGCTCCTCTGCCCTGGACAGAGGGACACAGAAACCTCACCCTGAGCTGGGAGCCCTCCTGGCTGCTCCTCTGCCCTGGACAGAGGGACACAGAAACCTCACCCTGACCAGAATTCCACACTGGAATTCTGCACTTTGCCCCTGCAGAGCCCTGAGCAGGCAACAGCCAGATCCGTGCCACCCCCAGGGGTCTGGGGAGAGAATTTGGAAATCTCTGTGGAAATGGGATCAGATTATTTGGTTTATACACAGGGATTGTTCTGCATCACTGTCAGAGGGGTCTGAATGCTCTGAACACCTGGAACTGGTCAGCACCTGCTGCCTGACCAACCCTGGATCCTGCAGGTCAAATTCCACCTGTGGCAGTTCCTCAGTTCCCAGTTATTCTCCTTCTTGCAGTGCAATGTCTTTGTGTTAATTCGTTCCTGTAACTGGGGATAAAAATCAACAGGATTTGAGGACAGAGTCAGCATAGAAACGCCTCACAAATGAGAATCCTTTGTATTTGTTCTGCTGGAGTTTGTAGGAAGCGGGATCAAGCCTCATTAGGGTATTTTGGTTAATTTGCCTGGCTCAGGGTGTTCCATTTCTCCTCTGCTGTGTTTGTGCTCCCCGGTTTCCAGCCTGCCCTGCATTCCCACCCTGAAGTCGCCGTACTGTCACCAGCAGGCTCCTGCTGGATTCCTGCCCAGACGGACTCTGCTGCTTCCCTCCAACCCAGGAGCTGCTGGAAACTTCCCCCGCTGTTCGCAGCATCCTGCACAGAAAGCAAACCCCAAAAACATACGAGGAGCTGCTGCCCTTGCAGACGGCCCGAGCCCGCTGCTGTCACCGGAGCAGTCTGGGCATCTCCTCATCTCGCATTAACAGCTGGTGTTTTGATTCCTAATTCGTTATTTTAGCTTAAATCTTGACTGCCAGGGACTGCAGAAAATAGAGCGAGGGGTTATCTGAAATCATTTGTTAGAAGTTTTGTTGGTTTTTTTAAGTTAATTAACCGCAAAGTTGACTTTTTAAAAAATGACCCAACAAAAACCAAGCACAGAAAGGAAAAGTCACATTAACTCACTGCTACTCGAGCCCACAGATTTCCCACAGCATTCATGGCATGGAAAAAATGCCCAGAACTTTGAACCGTGCTGCAAAAATAACCAGATTGGGCCTCTCCTCTGCCTTGTTCCCAGCACGGGAGGGATGGAGAGGAGAAGACAAGGACAGGCTGCACAAAAAGCAGATTTTTGTGGCAAGGAGGGCGTTTGCCAGGGGCTGTGCAGAGTGGAGGGTGTGAGGTGAGGTTGTATAACTCAAAAAGCACCTCTGTGGCAGCTGCTTTACACATTTCAGCCCTCTCCCACCTCCAGGTATTTCTCAGTTTGCTGCTTCCTTGCTGTGTCAAAAATAATTGGAATTTCCTGCTTGATTGTGTGAGCAAATTCTTGTATGGTTTCTGTGAAAATTCAACAAGAAAACAGATTAGACTGAGGAGAGGGAAGAGCACGGGAGCTAAAAAAGACCAAATAAATTACCAGGATCATTGCCACAGGTGCTTGTACGGGGAAGGAAAACATCTGAACAGAATTCCTTCTGAAATAACCAGGCAAAAGCAGCTCCTCTGAGCGCTTGGCAGCTCTGGGATCTCTCAGTGAGGCTGATCCAGCAGCACCTCGTGGGTGCAACGAGAGGGGCTCAGGCTTTGCACAGCCGAGGGTTCCCAGATTCCCAGAATTAACTGTGGGAAGGGAGAAAGGAGGGAAGGGCAGGAAACAAAGGCAGAAATTGTAAGGGAAGCGTCCATCAGGCGTTGCTTTGGGTGCTGATGCCAACATCAACACAACCCCACCCCCGGCTCGACTGGAGAGCCCCAGGCCCCCCCTCCAGAACCACAGGAACCCAGTGCCAGTATCAGGCAGGGCTTTTCCAGCCATCCCTCACTTTAAATGGCTCAAACAGCCCTGGAAGTATTCATGAATTCAGGTTTCCTCACTCCCCCCGTGATGTTGGTGGCTCAGAATTCCCATTTAATTAACCTCCTCACCCGAGGCACGGATCGACAGCGCGGCTCCAAGCGCTCCCCACGCTCACGGGGATTTTCAGCTGGGCTCTCCTGCTGGAAATTGGAAGTGAAGGTGCCTGCAGGAAAGGAGCAAACTGCTCGTGAGGAACTCGGGAGCTGCAGTAACGGATTCCTCGGATGGGATGGGAAATCCATTCCTTGGGGCTCCAGGGGAGACAGCGAGAACCAGCTCAGTGCATCCCAGCCTGAGCACGCGGCACACCCAGACGTGTGTGAGGGCGTTTGTGCTCCTGGAGCCCCAAGACGCCCAGAAAGAGCCCTAAAGTAGCACTGGCAGAGCGAAAGAAGCTGGAATTGTGTGCGCTTGCACACGGAAATCCTGCCTGGGGTTACTTCTCCTTTGCTGCTGTCCCCCCGTAGTGCTGGGATGTGCTTCTGGTGCTCCCGGGTGTGCAAATCTCAGTCTGCTCCTGCTAAAGGAGGCGTGGGAGGCACCAGGGGCCCCTGGTAACCTGCACAGCAAGAATTTATCTTTATTTTCCCTCGGGCTGGGCAGAAGTGCTGCTCCCTGACCACGGCACTGACCCTGGCACCAGCAGAGCAGGGGTTGGCACTGGCACAGACAGAACCAAACCACTGATTTTTCCTTTTGTCAGTCTATTAATTCCTGTTCAGAATAAGTGACATGAAGAGCAAAAGAAAGGGGTTCCTGTGTTTTTAAGCTTCAAGAAGAATTTCTCCATGGTTCTGAAATTCCCCCCTCTTTGTTGATTTGGTGTCAAAGAGGTTTTGGGGGTTTTTTTCACAATTATTTTGCTGAAGACAAACTAAAAAATTCCCAATGCTGTGAGTGTAAAATTCTCCTTGATCTGTTGTTAAAGCCTGAGTACCCCCTGAAATAATAATGGATAATAATGGCATAAATAATTAATAATCATGAGTTTTAATGAGCTGATGAGGAGGTAGAATGAGGTTGTTTAGTGAGATGTGATGGGTTTTGTGAGTACCTGCTCGAGTCGGGGCTCTGTGTGCAGGAAGAGTCCCGGTGTGGGAGTGCTGGGAGTGCCAGAGCTCCTCCTGCAGAGCCCTGGGATGCCCTGGGCAGCTTTGCACCCCTTGGTCACAAATGCAAATCCTCAGTTTTGAACCCTTGAACTGCTGGAATTACACCCCTCACTTCACTCTGGGGGCTGGGATATCTTCACCAGAGCCACTGGATAAAGCCCTTGCTCAGGGAAGTTCTGGACCTCGTGGTTAAAGCCCAGCACATCTCAGATCTCCTGGGACTTGAGGACCTTCAGGTTATTTATATCATTTATGCATTTATGTCTTTTATACATTTATATCTTTTATACATTTATGTCTTCAGTTCTGTGCCTGTTACACCTCAGCTGAAGGGAGATTGCTGGGGTGGAACAAGAATGGGGCAGAAAGATCCCATCTTCCAGGGGGTGCCCAGGTGGAACTGTCCAGGTTCTCCTTGGAACTGGGCATCCTGGCACAAACACCTGAGCAGGTTCCAGCCTGTGGCGTTGTCTCTGTTTGTGTCCAACACTCAGACTGCACAGGAGGATTTCAGGGCTTGGAATGCAAAGCTGAGTGTCTGTGACGGGGTAAATCAGGAATCAGAGGGAAACCCTCTCTAATTTAATGTCTGAGCTGAGATTATTGGGAATCTGAGACACATGTGGAGCCCCCCAGTGCCCCAGGACCCTGTTCAGGGGCAGCAGCACCTCAGGCCCATAAACCTCCCGTCCCGCCCTCGTTTCTGAGGGCAATAATTACAATAATTACCCCACGTCCTTTAGCACCTCTCCCCACAGCCAGGGAGGTTCCTCCCCGATTTCCCCTCTGTTTTCTGCAGCCACATCACGTTCAGCAGAATTCTGCCGGCATCTTCTGAGCGTTCCTTGAGAGCCTGGGCAGAGGGATTTTCTTCTTTAAATCAACTGGAGGCTGCTGCTCTGCCCAGGCCAGAAGCTCCTCAGTTTTCTCTTCAAACTCTGCTAGAATCAACCCAGTGCTGCTGGATTCGTCCTGCAGGAAGCAAATCTGGTTGGAGGCACCGCGTCCTGCCCGGATCCTTTAATGAGCATCTCCTTCCCAGGGCCTGGCAGGGGCCTGGCAGGCTCAGCTCTCTGTGCTGCTGTTCCAGCCCATCACAAGGAGCTGCTTCAGAGCTCGAGGAGCAGCAGCTGGGCTTTGGTTCCTGTGCCCGGCTCAGGGCTCCTGGTGTGGAATTGTCTCTTCTGAAGGCTGTGTGTGCTCGGGTGTTGACTGTTCACTGCTCACACGAGCAGGGTTACTTTGTCCATGCTGAGGATTTTGTTGTTTTTCTGATTTTCTGACTGGAGTGTGGGAAAGCCTCCTGTTGTTTCCAGAGTTGCCCTAAAATTCTCTGGTTTCTTGATTTGTGTAAGGGGGAGCATTTTGATTATCTGTGAGGATGAAAACATCTGATGGCAGGCAAAAGAAAACCCCACGCTGACCAACTGAGCTGTACATTTTTATTTCATACACGGAGTATTCTAATCCCTTCAAATCCCAAAAGAAAGGAAAAGCAATGAAGATCTCTTTAGGAAAAAGCCTCAGAATGGGCTTTATTAGGAGGAGACCTCTCTGTGCTTGTAAACGGAGCTTTATTTTACAGGGTTTAGGAGCTGGAGCCAAGCAGGCTCGCCCAGGTTTGGGCTCAGGACACATTTTTGGGTTCTCTCAGGGCTCCCTGGCGTGCAGCTGAGGAGCTGCACAGAGAGAGAGTCACTGCAGGCTCCATTTCCCCCTGTCACATCCCATTTATAAACTGGGGCTGGCGTGGGATGACAGCAGCCACGGAACGGGGAAGGCCTCAGAAAATAAATAGAGATCGAGGAAGTCAGAGATCATTAGAGCTGACACCACCTCACACGTTCATTAATTATGAATCTCCTTGGAAGAGGCTCGTTAGGCTGCTGGCGAGGGCCTGATCCAGCTCGTGGGAGCGCTCGGCTCAACTCCTGGAAGATGGAAATGGAGAAGGCAGCGCTGAGCTTCAGCTGAGGCTCTTTAATTCAGGGCTGCTCTCAAGCCCAGCAGTTGAGTTTGCTCAAGGCTGGAATTGTTGCCAAGCGGGTTTTTTTTTCTGCAGACTGACCTCCGAGGTGTTTTCCTCGTGGCAAGGAGATTTTCTGTGTGGAAGAAGTTGTTTTTCCCTGGTGGGCTGTGTCGCCGCAGTCGTACTGTGACTTTCCCAGGGAAATCCCAGCGGTCCCCAGTGTGGCCCCAGGACATAAATGAAAGTTTTGGTTGTCACTTAAAGAAATAACTGCAACTTCCCAGGTAAATCCCTGTTTGTGAGGAGCAGGTTAAGTTCACCCTTTATTAACGGAGGGGGAGAAGCAGCTTGGAGCAGTGTGGAGATGAACCCTGCTCGGGTTCCTGCAAAGTGTGGAACTTCCATGAAAACGGGAGAGTTGGGGCTGGGGAGTCATTTGTGTGGAGATTTCCTGACAGGGCACAGCCGGACTCCTGGTGAGGCCGTGGCCGGGCCGTGCCTGGGGCTCCCCAGCTGCCCGGAGGGCTCAGACCAAGCTCAGCTGGGGACGGTCTGGGCTCAGCAGGAGCAGCTGGGGGTGAGAGGCTTTAGCGGGTTTGGAGGTGTTACCTGCTCACACAGTGAGACGTGATTAAAGGCGGTTAATTAACCCGACAAACGCCTTCATTGACATTTTACCTTCAGCTTATTTTTGTTTAAATTAAGAGGAACCCAGTTAAGCCATCGGTTTAAGCTGGATGTGTGCACCAGAGGTTTGCCCGGCTGTACCTGCAGCAGCTGAGGTCAAACAGCAGAAAGTTCTGCGTAGGAAAGGTGTTTCCGTGGCTGCTCTGGCTGTGGGGCAGCTCCTCCTTCAGGGCACCCCTCCTGTCCTCTGAACTCATTAAACACCAAGGCAGGGCTCGGGGAGCTGCTGCCTGGCTCTGTCTGGGCTCCTCTGAGCTCATCCCTGCTTCCCTCAGTCCTGCTGGGGCAGCTCAGGAGAATCCCTGAGCTCGTTCCAGCTCTGGGGAAGGGCAGCTTTGGGACTCTGCAGCTGCTGCCTGGCCCTGGGTGGGTTCATGGGGAGCTCACATGGGCGCCGTCTCCTGGTTCTGGAGCAGAGGATCCGTGACTCCAGAGCAGGGATCCGTGACTCCAGAGCAGGGATCCGTGATTCCAGAGCAGGGATCTGTGATTCCAGAGCAGGGATCCGCGATTCCAGAGCAGGGGACCCGTGATTCCAGAGCAGGGGACCCGTGATTCCAGAGCAGGGATCCGTGATTCCAGAGCAGGAGACCCGTGATTCCGGAGCAGGGATCCGTGATTCCAGAGCAGGAGACCCGTGATTCCAGAGCAGGGATCTGTGATTCCAGAGCAGGGATCCGCGATTCCAGAGCAGGGGATCCATGGTTCCAGAGCAGGGATCCACGATTCCAGAGCAGGGGACCCGTGATTCCAGAGCAGAGATCCGCGATTCCAGAGCAGGGGACCCGTGATTCCAGAGCAGGGATCTGTGATTCCAGAGCAGGGGACCCGTGATTCCAGAGCAGGGATCTGTGATTCCAGAGCGGAGATCCGTGATTCCAGAGCGGAGATCCGCGATTCCAGAGCAGGGGTCCCGTGGTTTCCCACCCTGTGCCTGTCTGAGGGCCCCGTGAGCAGCTCCCAGCCCGTGGAGACTCCTGGGAATCGTTCCTGGAGCAGCTCCTGCGTTCCCACCGCGTGTCCTCGCTGACCTGCCCGTGCTGAGCGTTGGCTCCGCACAGCTGCAGGGTTCAACCTTCCCCACCTCCTGCTGCTCTCTGCAGCTCCGTCCCCCCCCCGCCCGGAGCCATTCCCGTTGGGAAGGGGGATCCGTGTCCCAGGAGCGCTCCCGGCTGCGTGCAGCCCGCTCAGCACCGCGGAAACAGCGCGAGCATCGAAGTCCCGCTGGAAACACGGGGGAGTCGCGGAGCTTTCAATCCTCCTCCGTGGAAAGGTCAATGGAAGCCAGCAGAGCGATTCACCCGGAGTCAAACGGGGAGCGACCGACTGAGCCACAGCCCCGGGGTTCATCATCCGCTGAGCGTGGGATTTGCGGCAGCTGCTGGTGGAACCGCCCCAATTAAACCCCAGAACTAACGAAGTTCGTGTGTTCCAAAGGTAGCACAGGGGCACCTGCAGCACATGGGGCGCGCCGAGGGCCTGAGCTGGGGTTTGCCCCTGGGCTGGGACCTGCAGGGACACAGTTCCAGTCCCACATCTGGCGGCTTTGGGGCAGCTCTGCAGCACAAAAAGAGAAGCAAAGAAAGAAACCCAGAGGGTGTCACTGGTGATTCCTGCAGTCCTTTAATGATCTCTGCCAGGAGCTGCAGTGGCTGAACTGGAGGGTTCAGCGCAGTAAATGAATCTGGATTTAGTTTAATATATTCCCAACAATGTATTGCATGTTTGTAAGTGTTACAAATCAAACTCAAACGAGAAATATTCCGCTGTTCAAACATTCTCACACGTAATTGCATTTTCACTGTAATAACATTATCAGAGCATCTTTCAAGCTCCAATTAATGCAAACCTAATTCTCCTTTAATACCAGTACCAGGAGGATTTGAACTTAAGAACACACAGATTTATCTCGGAGCTCCAGGATGATTTTCAAATGCCTTTTGTACAAGTTTTACACCGCGTGGAGCTCGTGGAATGGAGCCGTGCTGATGGAGAGATCTGCGTCAGTGTGAGGACCTGGTTTTGGTGGTTCTGTTCTTCGCACCGCAGTTTTTGTGCAGGGTGGAACTGCGACCTGCAGAGACCATTCTGATTATGCCAAATAATAAAATCAGGTTCTGGGAATTAACCAAGATTCCCTGACTTCTCTTCGTAGCTGTTTCTGTTATATCAATAAATCCATAGAATTATTGACACTTCTGTTTAACTGTGTCTCGTCTCAGGACAGGCAGCACTAACTTTTAATTTACTTTTGATTGCAGTTAATGGTAGAATGTATTACTGCAGTTAATGATGGAATGTTGTCCGTACTTTTTTTACAGTGGACTTTTTTCCCGAGCTATTTTAATCCACTGTTCCCGAGAATATCAAACGTAAGTGTGCAGAGCAGGCAGCGCAGCACATTTCAGTCATGTCTGAAGCTGCGTTAACATCACAGAAGGTTTCTTTTTTCTTTTTATGGGCGCCCATGAAATGAAAACAGGTGTAAAGTTTGTGTCTGGTTTAAAAATTTATAAGTGAAGTCCCACCAAGCGTTAAGTGAGTCGTTTGCTGATACTGTAAAGCTCAGGCACAGGAGAGGGGAGAAGGGAAAGCCTTGGAGTGGCTGTGCAGAACTGGGAGATCGGGGCCAGCTGAGGGGCTTTTCCCCCTTCCAGAGGCTGAGGGAACACAGGTCACCCCTTCCACTCCGAATTTGAGCCCAAGGTCACCCAGAGTCACACAAATTTCATACTTAGAGCCCCGGCTCGTTAATTCCAGCCTGGAACAAGCACAGGAGACCAACAGGAAAGTCACAGGTCTGGGCTTTGATGTTGTCCTCGGCATTAATGTTTAAGATTCAGTGGGAAAATCAGGAGGCTCCTGCTTGTAAAATCCCAGCCAGAGGGATCTGCAGCTGGGTGGCATCTGAGGGTCTCAGATATGGGGTTGATGTGTCTAAAGCCATTTCCAGGCAGCCATCTGTGCAGTGGGAACTGAGGAGGGCTGCAAAGAACCCCGGAACACCAGAAGCGCTGAAAGGAGCCTTGCCCAGGGCACACCTCCCTGGCCACTCGTTGTGCCTCAGCATCTCAACCCCGAAAAGGGGCAGCAAAAGGGAAGCTGAGACCTAAACCTGGTAAAAGCAAATTTATCTCACGAAAATCCTTCATTTGCTGCTTTTCAGGAGATCTGCAAAGGCCTTGAATGGGATTAAGGAAAGGGCATCGAGATGAGCGGAG
Source organism: Cnemophilus loriae (assembly GCA_013397755.1). Taxonomy (NCBI): domain Eukaryota; kingdom Metazoa; phylum Chordata; class Aves; order Passeriformes; family Corvidae; genus Cnemophilus; species Cnemophilus loriae. Next base: position 273,362 of record VZTF01006317.1, on the reverse strand, counting down.
CCGGATCAGAGGCGGGGCTGCAGATGGCATCGCTCCCTCCTGGGGTGAGATTTCCAGGGGGCTGCAGATGGCTTCGCTCCCTCCTGGGGCAAGATTTCCGTGCTGAAAATGGGGTTCAGGCAGCTCCGGATCAGGAATGTGCCCTTGGTGGGGGGAGATGCAGGAAGGCAGCACGGGAAGTCGAACCAAAGGCAGAGAGGGGATCTTTGGAGGATGGAAGGGTTTTTAAATTTCTGGGGCAGAGCAGCATCCTCCTCCCAGCAGCCTCGCTGAGACATCTGGGGTTCCCTCCTCCCCTTGTGAGGACTCTCACCAGGGGTAATACACAACCCACAGAACCTCTGTCCTTGCAGCTTTTGAACCAAACTGAAAGCGTTTCAGACAGGAGGGACGGGTTGATTTCCTCAGGGAGCACAACCACAGCACCGCCACTGCTGGACAGGGATCAGCTGAGCGGGTGCAGAAGACTTTCTTCCTGTGCTGGGGAACTTTTAACCTGCAGCATTTTCCTCTTCTGTCAGGAAACAAACGTGTTCAGAGCTTGTAAAGAGCAAAACTAAAGAAAACTCTTGGGAGACGCTGAAGAACCCGATCTGAGTCGCTGTTTCAATGTGCGTTCCTCTGGCAAATTATAAAAATAAACCCCTCAAAACAAGTTTCTGGGTGGCGCCTGGCAGACCTTTAGGGTCAGATCAATATTTGCAGCACTGACGCGGGGCTGCAGCCCCCCTCTGTCCCCACGTGGGAAAGGTTCATTCCCTTTCCCCCTCTTCTTCATCCACCAGGAGATTCTTAACTGCAGCTCACAACCAAATGTTATTTCCACTGCCTGCTCCATTCAGCAACTGCTAATGAAGGCTTTTGTAGCACGACTCTGAACTAATTAGGGTTAATTGAGCCTGCTTGTGTATTAACTACTGCAGCACTTGTCCTGATGATCAGGAATTTTGAGCACTCAGAATATTGTTGTGATTAGCCAGCCTAAATTCAGGTTCTTTTTGTGGCTCCCGTGGCCTTTAGTGATTGCTCTGATCGTAAACAAGAGGATGGCTTTTTTTCTGCCTTATTTATCGTGGAAAAAAGAGAATTCGTGGTCCCAGAAGCAGCTGAAGCTCTGAGCCAGAGCTCTGCAGTGCCTGCTGGGGCTGGGCTCGGTGGTTTGGGGGACTTTTCCACCCTTACTGACTCCAACAAGGCCATGCCAGGTTGGAAGCACAGCCCCAGGTCTGGGAAAAGCTCCTTTTTCCCAAGCACTCGGTGTTCCCTCAGCACTGCTCGGGTACAGAGCTGGGAGAGAGGGATTGTTCCTGTCCTGGGTCCGGAGATGTCCCAGGTGCCAGGGTAGGAGAGGCTCTGTCCACCCCGGGCTCTGTCCATCCCAGGCTCTGTCCATCCCTGGCTCTGTCCATCCCGGGTTCTGTCCATCCCAGGCTCTGTCCATCCCAGGCTCTGTCCATCCCTGGCTCTGTCCATCCCTGGCTCTGTCCATCCCTGGCCCTGTCCATCCCTGGCTCTGTCCACCCCGGGCTCTGTCCATCCCAGGCTCTGTCCACCCCTGGCTCTGTCCATCCGTGGCCCTCGCAGACACCTCGGATCTCCCAGCGCCCGGCTCAGGGCAGAATTCCCGGAACATACGGCAGGAGCCCATTAAGCAGCACGTGGCACATGAATATTCATTTTCTTGCCTTTGTTATTTACATAAATTCAGCGCAAGGCAAGGCTTTTTACTGTCGCTTTAGCTTTTTTGGGTTTTTTTGATAGAAGCATTGATCCAGCTGCACACATTTCCGTGGATTAGAGCAATACCTTTTATTTTTCTCTGCCTTCTTTTTTTTTTTGCTGTTGGAACTGAGAATAGTTTTTCTTTTTGAATGTTCAGTCTGGAAGTGTGTGGTTAGGTAAAAGGACTGCAGGTGTATCAGAGTTTCTGGGACCAGGGGGAATGGCAGATCCTGATATTCAGAAATAGAGAGTGGTTAGAGAGGAGCCGACCACGTGACTGCAGCACTGAATTTGGAGCCAGGTCAATTAGAAGACACGGTTAATAAAATCTGATGAACCAACAGCAAAACATCCCGGTTACAAATTCAGTCCAGGGATAGGAACTGAGGGCAGGGGGATGATGGATGGGCTGTGATCAGTTGTTCTGCCTGGGAGTGCCAGGGATGCTCTGGCTGAGCCTGGCACAGGGTGCAGCAAAGGTGTTTGCCACGGACAGCAGCAGAATCAGCACTTGGGCTGCACCCAGTGCTTGATGACAAAAATCCTGTGATTGCCTCCACAATCCTGTGATTGCTTCCAAAATCCCGTGATTGCTTCCAGAATCCCGTGATTGCCTTCATCGCCATTCTGGACACACTCTGTAAACGTTTTCATTTACAGTTCGTGTGTCTTTACACTGGCTAATGGAAAATGGGGCCCAGAGCTCAGTGTGGTGCAGGTGGGTTTGTCTCCTCATGCTGGTGTTGCTGCTTTGGAGGGAATTTTCTCATTAAGCACCAGGAAAAGAGTGAGAAGAAACAGCTGTGTGGAAATGGATCGTTCCGAGCAGTGCTGCGAGATGTCCCTGGTTTAATTGATGTGGGGACGTCGGTAGTTAGGAAACCCAGCCACAGAGGATCTGTTGATACAAGTGAAGGAATCTGGCCTGGCAGAGCAGCCCAGCTGTTCCCAGGACGGGATCTCTCCTCCTGAAACCAGAGCAGAACCAGCAGCAGGTGACTGGGCTCAACCACCCCGTTCAGTGCTGCTTTTACATCCCTTTGCCTCACCCAGCTGGTTTTGATCCACTTCCACCTGCCTGTTCTCATCATAAACTTCCCTGGGCTAAACTCCTCTCCAGTTACACTTTGCTGGTTTGCAACCATTCCCTTTTTTAATCCAGAAAAAAGGAAAATGTGTCCCCAGGAAGTGTTGGAGTGGTGACGGCAGCCAGAAGTGGGTTCCACCCAGAAGAGGAGCTGGAAGAGCTCTGCAATGACCAGGAGCCCTCAAAAAGCTGATTTTTGTGGAGGCGAAGGGGGATAGAGGGGGAGCAGCCATCCCCCCTTCATCTGCAACCTTCACTTAAGCACTGAAGGGATTTAGATTACCCACTCTGGGTTTGGCCTAAAATACACTTCCCATCCTGCCCCCGTGGGAGCGAAATAAAATCATTATCAGTTATCACACAGAGATTTAAATTAGGGGGTTTTTATTTTTTTTTTTCCTTCGTGAAACTGAACTTCTAAAACAAAATCTCAGAGAAGAAGAATTAATTGCTGGATCTGCACTGAATCACCAAGAGACCCGGTTTTATTTCTGTGGTGCGGCAGAAAGTGCTTCATCAGGAGGAATTCACGTGGAGGAAAAGCAGGCATGTCCCACTTATTGAACACAAGTATGTCCAGGATGTTTAATTATCTTCTGATTAATTAATTTAGCATTAAGGCAGGCAAGGACTGCAGCGTGCTCAGCCCCGCACAGCTCGGTACCTGCGAGCACCCCCGGCTCTGCTGAGTTAAAGGCACCTTGTGGCTCTCACCTGCAGCTGCTGTAAATGAATTATTTCTTTCCTGAGCTCCTTCATTACCCCGAGGAGATGCACAAAACACGCCCGAGCTCGGGTGATTTTCAGCATCTGTGCTGAGGATTTAATGCCGTGTACGCCGCGTCTTCAAGGATAAAACACGGGGGTAAAACAAGTGTAAGGCATTAGATGAAGTGCTCGGGAAGCTCTCAGTGCTCTCGGGGTGAGGAGGGAGAATATTTGCCTTGGGTTATTGTGGGTATCGGATGGAAATTTAATGGAGATGAAGAAGCAGAACGCAGACTCTGAGTACCGGAGGTCACCGCCGAGGTGGGAGCGTCCCCTGGGGACCCTCGGCCACGTGGAGACGCCTCAAGGGGCAGCCTCCGCTCTCCCCAAAAGCCCCTCAGAGTGAAGAGGGGAGACATTTCACGTGAGCAGACAGATTGATCGCTCCAAGACGGGCAATCTGCAGTGCCTAATTAGTCGATCAAGTCAAATTGCACTTAGCAAACACGACACAATTGTATTACAACGGCAGCACAAAGGGGATTCTGCTTTTGTTGCCAGTGGTGGTTCGGGAGAAACGAGAGGGTTTCTTTGGGAAACGCGAGGGTTTCTTTGGGAAACACGAGGGTTTCTTTGGGAAAAGGGAAGATTTCTTTGGAAAAAGGAGCATTTCTTTGGGAAAAGGAGCATTTCTTTGGGAAACGCGAGGGTTGCTTTGGAAAAGGGAGGATTTCTTTGGGAAACGAGGGTTTCTTTGGAAAAAGGAGGATTTCTTTGGAAAAAGGAGCATTTCTTTGGGAAACACGAGGGTTTCTTTGGGAAAACGAGGATTTGTTTGGGAAACACATGGATTTCTTTGGAACACAAGGGTTTCTTTGGGAAAAGGAGGATTTCTTTGGGAAACGAGGGTTTCTTTGGAACACGAGGGTTTCTTTGGGAAACACGAGGGTTTCTTTGGAACACGAGGGGTTCTTTGGGGAAAGGAGGATTTCTTTGGGAAACACGAGGGTTTCTTT
>VZTF01006317.1:247994-268767 GCA_013397755.1 Cnemophilus loriae | reverse complement strand
CGAGGGTTTCTTTGGGAAACACGAGGGTTTCTTTGGAACACGAGGGTTTCTTTGGGAAAAGGAGGATTTCTTTGGGAAACACGAGGGTTTCTTTCAGAAAGGTGAGGATTTTGTTGGGAAACACAAGGATTTCTTTGGAAAACACAAGGGTTTCTTTGGGAAGCGCAAGGTGGGAGCTCTCAGACAATTCCTGGCTGTGTTAGTGGGCAGAAGGTTGGGGCTGAACCGCCTTTCCTTCCATCCAGGATTCCTTTAAGCGCTGGAGTCACACTGGGAGCCCTGCCTGGCTCTCCCCGGGCTGTGCTGGTGAATAATCACCCCACGATTATTGCTCTCGGTGTTAATTAATGTCCTGCTCAGCTGTCCCAGGGCGTGGGGAACCCTTGAAGTACAAACAGAGATCCCGAGGGTTCGGTTCACGTGAGCACTGACCCAGGGATGGATCTCTGCTGGCTTCTTCCAACTCCTCCCATGGGAGTGGGGATTCTCAGGGCAGGGCAGAGACAAGGGAGGCTTTTCTTGCGCTGTCTCTTTCCAAACACTGCCGGGATCCGTAATTAAATGTGCATCCTTTGCAGGCTGGAGAGATGGATTTACTGGTGTGGGAGGCACGGATATTAGAGGGAGAAACCACTTCATACATCACCTCCTTCTGTGGAAGCGGAGTTTGCTTTCTGTCTAAATATGGCAGCCTGGCAATAAAACTTAATTCATAAATTATGGATGGGTTTGAGGTTTTGTTTGTAGGTTTTTGTGGGGTTTTTTTGTTTTGTTTTGTTGCTCCTCCCTCCCAAGGCCCCCTCCCTTCCTGTGCAGGTAAATGCTGAGGTATTTAAAACACTGACGGGGCAGGTTGGGCACTCGGAAGGATGAATCAGCCTGCCAGGCTCGGACCAGAGGCTGCAGAGAATGCACAGTGGTGTGTCACGGTTACTTAGCAACTCCAGCTGAAGAGGTTCAGGTGGAGAACGCTGTCGTTTTCCACGGGTGAGAGCTCCTCTCCCCCCTCCTCTCTATACAGAGGGGTTTTTTCCCCCCAACAGATAAAGTCTTTTGTACGTTTTAATGATCTTTCAAATTGAGTTTTCAAAAGAGCCTGCTATTTCTGCAGGGCAGTTGGAATTAAATGATGAGTTTGGAGGATCCGAGTGCGGCTCACAACAAGAGCAGGAGGCATCAACCCAGGATGGATGAGAACATCGCACCGTCACGTGGGGAGCCGGGTAATCCTGCTGCCATTTCCCTCCTTGAAAGCTGGCATCGGCAGATCTGTGCTGGTCACCACCGAGCCAGAGTTCTGCCCTGGTGGCACGGGGAGGGGGAACGGGTTTGCACTTTCCTGGCCCTGGTGAGGACACCGAGTCTGCCTGCCAGGAGGAACTCGGCGGCTCCCGGAGCTGCCTCCTCCTGCAAGATTTGCCTCTGGCAGCAGGTTAAAAATAATAGCAGCCCTGAAAGTTTTATGAAAGCTTCGGGGTAAGTGTTACCTTAACATCAGCAGCTGCAACACAAACACGGCTCAAACCCTGCAGTGCATGAATTGATAATGAGGACAGGCTCCGGGAGCTCTGCGCGCAGGGGAGGGCACCTGCGGGACTCAGGGGCTGTGAGCTGAGTGGGGCAAAGGAACAGCCCCTGGCACTGAGCTTCAGCCCTTCGGCCTCGCACTGGACAAGATGTTTGCTGCTGCAGGCCTTGGGAGCCGAACAAAACTGGGGTTCTCCGCTGGGGATGGGGCTGCGCAGCCACTGCCACCTCGGCGTCGCTCTGCAGCGCTGGGGGGGCTGCGCCAGCACTGCTGGGACCATCAGCCCTTCCTTCCTTCCTTTGCCAGCATCCAGGGGCTTCTGAACCTGCTGGGAAACGTCTGTGGGACAGGGAGAAGGGGCCTGATGTGGCTTTAATCTGAGCTGGGGATTCTCCAGGAACCCTGAACCTCCCGCCGGCCGTTCCCTGTGGGATGCGGAGAGGCTCTGAACGCTGCCTTCCTCAGGCAGAACACCAGAAAATCCTTTCAGATGTCCTGTAGGAAGCTCGTGGCCTCTTCAGGAGCCTGACAGGGATGGAGCCGTCCCACCCCAATCAGTGCCACCACGGAGCTGCTCAGAGAGTTCAGGAGAATGCTCCAGGTGATCAGTGAGGAGGAAATTGAGCCCCTTAAGGACATGGGGCTGATTTGAGTTGCCAGAAAGAGCAGGAATAAATAGTGCAATCAATGCCTGCTATAAATACGCATTAATTTGACTGTGGTTCTCTTTCTCCTCCTTTGTCTTGAAAAAGAAATAGGAGCGAAGGAAAAGCAGGGTTTAAAACAATAACTCTGGGATGCTGGAGATGTTACACCTGAAGTGGGCGCATCATTTGGGCTGATTTGATTGCCAGGGTTCTCCAGTCCCCGCAGCACTGATCCCGAGGGAACTGTTATCCCTCTCTGGGGGAGAGGAACAAGGGGAGGGTGCTGCATTCAGAAACTCGGAGGTGTACAAAGGACATCGCTGTAAATGTGAGGATATTTGGCATTTAAGGGGAAGATGGGAGATGTGGGCAGCTGCACTGTGGGCTTTCATTTTTGGGTGGTGATGTGCTCAGGTGTGAGCAATGTGCCCAAGCCCCGCCGCAGATAAATAACAAGGCAGTCCCTAAATGTGGCTCTGCTTTATTTATTGTTTGCAGGATTTTTATATCCCGGTGTTACATCTTGTGCTGCCATTGATTTTCACGGGCTGTGTAATTTAACCGCGCATTGATTCATTGGCCTTGCAGAGCTCTACATCTGTTCCTGTAATCACCTGGCTTTGGGCGCGAGGCAGACGAGGCACAGCTCCGGAATCCGGGGCTGCCCTTGCCGGGTTTCTTCACCAGTTGCTCTTCCCTCCTCACCCTCTCTGCTTTCTGCATTCGCTTGGTTGTTTCAGGAGCTGATGAGGGTTCTCTGTGTACCCTGGGCAGCCTGGAATGACATCCCAGCTCGGGGTTCCCTTGGATACCCTGACGCCTGCGTGACGGGTGATTAACGTGTTTTACAAAAGGCTGACTTCAGTGAAAACTGAAAAGATGCTTTTAACATCAAGAACACGCTGGAAAAGCTTTCTTCACCCTGCAGTGTGCCCAGGACAAGGAACATCAGGGTTACATCATTTTATTACTGCACTTCCACAATGGTTTGTCCACCCAGGAGTGTAAATAATGCATCAGGATCTCACTGGGAGGATCTCATGAAAACAATTATGCAGCACCGTCCTTTTAGATAGTATCGCCCAAATACCAGCTTAGCCCCAGCTGTAGGAGATCCAGGGGCCTCTCAGAAGTTTGGGAAAAATTGTGATGTAAAGGTCATCAGCTGTCAACTGCCATTAAGAGGGAATTTACTCCTGTGGAGTAATTAAGTGGGGCGAAGTGTAAGCCTGAAGAAGAAATTGCATCCCACTGTGGGCCTGTCTTTTTAAAATTATTTGTTGGGAGACTGTTATTAAAAAAAAAAAAGAAAGCATTGCTTGTACTCAGTTTACAAAAGGGGCTCATGGAATGTTTATTTCCTCTGAAGAGCTGCTGACAAGAGAAGCAGGGTGAAAAAACCATTGATTAAGCTTTTCCCAACTGTTAAATGTTTTGGGGAGGTTATTGTTGGTGGGGTTTTTATTGGAGCTTTTTTCCCCAAACAGGTTCTCAGTGGAGAGCAGTTAATCCATCAGAGCAGGGAGAATTCGGGTTAAATGCATCCAGAAGTTGGTGTGCAACAGGGTCAGCCCTCGCAGGGTCAGCTCTGGGATTTCTGGCTCTGCTCACAGGGTCCTGCCCACTGCTGCTTTTGTTCTACCCGAGGGGAGACAATTTCTGCAGAGCTGTTCGCTGCCTCTGCTGAAAATCCCTTTACAGAACCCCTTTGAAGCTGCAGATGATGCTGTGCATATCATTCTTCACTAAACCAAAGTGTGGGATCAAGTGTGAGGTTCACAGAGAGGTTTAGACTCAGAGATTGGTGCTCCAAGGGCGGTGTTGTTGATGTAGATGAGCATCTACCTTTCAGTACTAAGCTCCGAGTTTCCACAGACTTTGCTTTTTATAAAAAAACAGAGCTGAAATAGAGATGGGAGAGGGATAATCCTGACACTGCTTGTGATCTCAGCTGCCTCTGTGACCTTTTTCTGTGGCATTAGCCGGATTCTCAGTATCTTTGTACTTCCTCCTCCGAATTTCCTGGCGCAAGATGAAAGCTGCTCGCGCTTCAGGGAGTGATTGTCCCAATAGCTGTGCACAGGGAACGCCTCCGACCAGTCTGGCCGTGACCTGCACTGGTGTAAACGGGCAAGCTCCTGGTGCGGGTGGTCTGAGCCCTTGCCGGGGCTGCTCAGGATGTGATGAGGAGCAGAGGGGCTCTGCTTTAATTGGCGGCTCGGGAAGGGCTGGGAGGAGGCGCGGGGCGAGAGGTCAGCGCCGGTTCCTCCTCTGATCTCCCCTGGGAGGTGAACCCGGGCAGCAGGAGGAGAGGAGACGTGAGGAGATGAAGTGTGAGTGCAGAGCTGATGTCTTTGTGCTGCCGGGCGTGTCCCGTGCTGGGCGTGTCCCATGTTGGGTGTGTCCTGTTGGATCTCTGGTGCCAGGTGTGTCCCGTGCTAGGTGTGTCCCATGTTGGGTGTGTCCCATGCCAGGTGNGAGTGTCCTGTTGGATCCCTGGAGCTGCTGGGTGGCTCCGCAGCCAACCCATCCCAACCCAGCCCATCCGAACCGAACCCAGCCCATCCCAACCCTCACCCCCCACCCCTGGGGGGCCCTGCACCCCTCGTTCCATGTCTGTACAATTCCACGGGTGCACAGCTCTGGGAGCACCACAGGGATCGATGGGCAGGGCAGACAGGGGGGGTTGTCCCCACTGGTCTTTCCAAAGCCACCAGGGACTGTGACCCGCTGGAGCAGCGGCTGTGTGGAGCTGATCCCTGTGGTGGCCTGGGGTGGCCCAATCCTGTCGGCAGCACTTTAATTTAATAACTCCCCAGCAGTGGCTCCCACTCACCGCGATGTTGCAAAGTGATTTTGTGCACTTCTTAATTAAGACCTGCTTGCAGGAAAAATCCTAATCCATTAGAGGTCGATTTATGCCTTGAGGCAAGGTCAATTTTTCTTCTCCTTCCTTAAATCCGTGCAAAGGTGGAACTTTCTCAGTGTGCGAGCCTGATTTTGCTTTTTTATCTGTTTAGAATTTTGATCTCTGATTGCTGCTGCTCAGCAAATGGCACAGAACACGTCCTGGGCTTTGTGAGTTGTTTCTGGTCCACTGCTCTCCCTCGCTGTTGAATAATGAGAACTGGAAAGGGAAGTGTCTGATTTGCCACTGTTGCACCTGTTTTAACCCAGTGTCTCTTTTACACATATATTTACACATACAAATAGATATCAAACATACATGGAAAGATCCTGCGGCTCCTTCCACCGGTGATTCCAGTGCAGTCACCACTTGGAGATACGGAGAAATCTCATCTAATTTAATCGAGAAATTGTAAACCCCGAATCTGCAGAAATATCTGCACAGCACGGTGGGCACCCACCACAAGTTTGCTGTGCCTTTAACTGGTTGAACTGGGATGAAGAGAGCAGAATGTCTTTCCCTGGCTGCGCCTTGCAGGAGGATGTTTTTGGAATTCCTCAGCAGTGCTGGCCAGCCCTTGGAGATGTCCAGTCATGTCTGATGCGCTCGAGCAGAGCTCGCTGCTAAACTAACCTTGATAATCCCAGCCCCCAGAGGCTGCAGCTCTGCCAGGGAGCCAGGGATTAATTCCCTGCCAGCCTTGGCCTCCACAAACCCTGCCAAGGCAAAAATCACATCCAGTTACCACAGGTTTGTCAGTACAGGGCTGAGGAGCAAAAAAAAAAACCACAAAACTTTTAAAGATGGAGCCTTGATAGACTGAAGAAAATTCTGGCTGTGTTATAAACCCAGCCTCAATTTAGTACAGCCCACGTAGGATCCTTGGAGCTGCTTGGCCAGTTTCTCCCTATAAAACCTGTTCAGGATTTAACTGGAGAAGTTTGGGATTTCTGTTCCAGGCTCTCATTTGAGGGGGCTTTTGCACAAGTGTGCACCCACAAACTGGGGCTGTGGGCAGGATTCCCTCGGAGTGGGAGAACATCAGCCAGGGGAGCCTGGGGAGCGCACATCCCTGAGCTTGAATTCCAGTAAAACCCAGGAATTTGTGCAGTTCTGTGTTGTAAACCCAGCAAATTGGACGGGCACAGGAAAAAAAGCAGAGAATGAAAAACGAAGTAAAAGCCTTTCCTAAAGAGTGAGATCCTTTGAACTGGGCTAATCCCAGCCCTGGGAGGATGAGAGGGGTGCAGAAAGCCGAGCAGGAATTTGTGGTTGAAGGCGCCTGGTGAAGAGCAGAGCAAAATTTGCTCAGCCTCTGAGCGCTGTGACTGCGAGGGGGCATCCACTGGCCTGCCAGGCTGGAGATGCCAGCTCTGAAGAGTTGACTGCGTGCATCCCTCAGCGAGCGCGGGCACAGCTGGCGGGGGGCTCTGCCGAAAGGAAAAGCCTCTGGCAAGTTCCTGCTCTGCAGGGAGAGGAGCAGGGGCTTTGCACAGGCAGATGAAAGCTGCTGCTCAGGATGGGAGCTGCTGCTTTCTGTCCAGCTGCTGCTCACAGAACAATTTGTATTCTCTGAGGGGGCTGCTTTTTCTCTGCCTCCACTCTCCAAAGTTCAAGCTCCTCTTCTGGAAGTTGCATTTAACCTTTAAGCTGAAGTCTCTGTCCGTGACCTTGAAGGATGGGGGCAGAGAGGGGAAGAAATATCACAGTGTCTCGCCAGAGACACCTTCAGAGGTACCTAACAAGGCATTTAATTCAAAATGGGAGAAAAGGACACTTAACTCGAGTGACAGGACCTGGAGAGGGGCAGAGGAACATCCTGCCACAGCCACGTTCAGGACAGGGGGTGACAGACACAGGAGCTGGAGTGGCAGTGTTCCCTTTGTCACACGAGTCCTGGAAAAGGTGCCAGGGGAGCGGAGATAAGAGCAGGGCAGGTGTGGGGAGAATGGAGCCCGTTCTGGTGGCAGGTGACTTTTCACAATGGATGGAAAGGTTATCACTGCACAGATTTCAGCTGATAATGCTGAGAGGAAATGTCATTTCTCTCTTCTTTTTTCCCTGCCTTTCCTTTCCTGTTGATCCTTCTGTCCTGTGGCACAAAGAGGGGTCGTTCCCTCTGCTTTTGAGCTGTCTGGAGGCAAACGCTGATTGTGATGCAGATGCTTTGTGCGATGTGGTGCAGGGAAGGAATTCGGTCTTTGTGAGGCTCGGAGTGAATAGCAGCTCCTGTGGTGTTGATCGTTAATCTGATAGGAACCTTCAAACAGACCTTCCCCGTTCGGAGCTGGAGCAGACGGGGATCATTCTTGTGCCTGAGCTGTTTCGGGTTCAGGAGGCGCTGCCCTGATCTCACAGCTGGCGGCTGAGGCACGGACAGGCTGAATTCGGCAGTGCCTGAGGAGGATCTGTCGCAGGTCAGATCTTCAGGGCCGGGCAGTGGAGCCGTGCGTGCTGAGGTCCCTCTGTGGGAGCTGCGTCCCCTCACCCTGGGCTCCCCCTCACCCTGGGGCTCCCCCTCACCCTGGGGCTCCCCCGGCCTGTCAGGAGCTGCGGTTCCCTCCCCAAAATCTCCTCTCCACCTGTCTGCTGCTCTGCTCAGCCCGGCCTGGAGCCGGGGGAATCAGCTGTGCTCAGTCAGACGCGTTGACCCCAGCCCGCTGCCGTGCTGTCTCATCCCCCGGAGCGGGTGGGATCGGGGTAACTGGAGATGCTGGGAGGCCGGGGCCAGGTCTGAGCAGCACTGCAGCCCCCGACAGAGACCCCACGGTGCCCCCATTTCCGCGGGATCTGCTCCCCCTGCAGCCTCGGCACGAGGTACCTGCTCTGTCACAGGCACGCTCACCTCTCTGCAGAGCTGTAATTGAGTTAGGGAGGTTACCATGGCAACCCCTGCAATTAATTAAAGTGCTCGGGCATGGGAAGTTTATAGATGCAGAAAACATTTTCATATATAAATAGTGCAATCTGTTTGTGCTCCGAGGATTTGCCCCTTCCCCATTTCTCTTCTAATCTCGGCTGAGACATTGGGCTTTTTTTCTTTTTCTTTTTCGGTTTTTTTTTTTCCCTTCTGGGGATTGATAAATCATTGTGTTACTGCCCATAAAGCGGGTAAATAAAGTCCCTGCAGTTCGTGTCCACCTGCTGAATGCCGAGTGAGCAGCACAGGACGGGGACGAGCCTTCCCAGGGCAGCCCAGGCCACTGTCCCCAACATCTCCCGTGCCCCTGGCGTGGGTGGCTCGGGCACTGCGCGTCCTCCCGTCCGCTCAGCTCCGGGGCTCTGCTCTCACGGCACAGGGCGCTCCGTGAGCCCGGCCCAGCCGTGCCACAGGCGAAATGTGTGCCCGTGCTGCAGCCCGGGCTCTGTCCCGCCCTCGGTGTTTGCTGGGGGCTGTTTTACAGAGGAAAATCACAGCAGCAAGGCAGGGCAGTGCCCCTGTGCCCAGGGCAGTGCCCCTGTGCCCTGCCCAGTGCCCCTGTGCCCATCCCAGTGCCCCTGTGCCCATCTCACTGCCCCTGTGCCCATCCCAGTGCCCCTGTGCCCATCTCAGTGCCCCTGTGCCCATCCCAGTGCCCCTGTGTCCATCCCAGTGCCCCTGTGCCCAGGTCACTGCCCCTGTGCCCATCCCAGTGCCCCTGTGCCCTGCCCAGTGCCCCTGTGCCCTGCACTCGGAGCTGGCACTGAAACAGGGAGGTCACAGCAGTTTCCCTCTCCACGTTTGGTCCTCTCCCTTTCAGTGCCAGCTGTGCTCCTCTCGGTTTTGCTCCGGGCTGGGGAGAAGGTTCCCTGCGCTGTCTGGGGTACCTGTGTGGGTTTGCAGCGGCGGCTGAGGTGGTTTGAGAGCTTCCTCCTGCCTCCTCCGGGGTGGATGGGGACCCAGATCCTGCAGGAACGGGTTGTGTTCTGTCACCAGGATGGATCTGCAGCACTTCACAGCCTCCAGGGGGAGGGCAGAGAGCCCCAGAGGACATTTCCATGCAGGGCTTTAATCCTTTAATCGAACCTGCCTGGTCAGTGGAGCTGTGCCTTTGTCACCTGTGTGCAAATCAAAGGCACAAAGTCAGGATTAATGCTGGAAGGCCGAGCTTTGAGCACCAGCACTGAGCTGATCTTCAGAAGGCACCAGCTCCGCTCTCCCCTCCCTGCTCCCGAGTTTGCTCACCAGTTGTCATCAAGGCACTGGGCACGAACGAGCTCCCGGCGAGGGCTCTCAGAGCCTGCTGTGACAGATCGGTCACGGTCACACCCACGGATGGTCCCGGCAGCCTCGGAGCTCCCAGGGAGGGCGGAGGGGCTGCAGGTGTGGGGGAAGGCGTTGGGAATGCCCCTGGACACCTGAGCGCTCCCAGCAGCAGCTTTGCCAAGGCTTTTCTGCCCAGGGCTGCGCTGTTTGGTTGCAGGAACTCTGTGCAGAACCTCAGGGATGGAACAACTGATCCCTGTTAAATCCGTGGGGTTGTGGTGCAGTGAAACCCCCCGGGCAGGACAGGCAGAGCTGGGGAGGGACAGTTCGGGTCCATCTGGGACCCATGAAGGGGTCAGTGCCAGGTGGGACGGGCAGAAAAGAGGCAAAAATGATCTCCAGGAGGAAAAAAGCTCCAGAAGCAAAAGGAGAAGAAAAGATAAATGGTTGTTCATGGCAGAGGAATGGATCCAGGCTGGCAAACACCTGCTGGGGGCGAGTTTTGACCATTTTGTGTCTTCAAACTCTTTGCCAGTTGTTCTTTACCTTTAGGAAGGGTTGGATGAAGGTGCTGGGGACAGCCCCAGCAGCGGCCTGAGAGAAGTCCCTGAGCTAAAGCTGCTGCCACAGGAGGGACTCGTTCCTGGTGCGATCTCCTGCCCTTCCCGGCACTTTCCCCCGCTGGGAAGGTGCAGATTCCGCTCCCCAGCTCTGTTCCCTTTTTTCCCATTATTCCGTCGTTTTATCCTCATGTACTCCAGTGCCCTGGGGGTTTCTAAATGGTGTGTAAAATGAACATCTGCCACTGGCGGGGCTGGCACATCTGGATCCATTAATTTTTCATTATTTCCCCGTGTTGGAGGTCAGATGTTCACGATGTGGTAACGCAAGAGATTCCACTGGTGGCTTTAATGTCTCTGAAGCAGATAATTCTATTTACAAAAGTGTTTTAAACCCCCAAACCGTGAGAGCTGACTGCTAGAAAGGTTTCATTTTCTAATTGTATTTTTTTAAAATCAAGAATCCTGCAGAACTTATCCAAACACCAACCCATTTATGACTTATAAAAGTTTGGAAAGTGGGTTATTCTTCTCTGTGTTGTTCCCTGCATGGCTCTGCTGGGGTTTGCTCTGCCACTCGTGTGCTTTTTACCTCATTCCTGTTTTGAGCAGGAGCAATCACATGTTGGCATTAAGAGTTTGGAAGCAGAATAAGTAGAGGTTAAATATATTAAATATACAAAGCTGTAAGATAACTCTTTTTTGGCCCGTTGTCACTTTTATTTGGTGCCACCAGGGAGGTGCCCTGATCCCAGGGGCTCTGGAGCTCTCCCAGGGGGGAAATTGTGCTCGGGTGGTAAAAAATGATCAGTAAAACGTGGAGTTATGGCCTCGCTGCTGTGCCCAGGGCTTTGATTTCAGTTTCCTCCTCGCACCCTCAGACCAGCTCACCCCAGTCCTTCCCTCCCTGCACGGGGCTGGGCTGGTCCCTCCTGGTGCTCCGAGCAAAGCAAATGTCACCCAAAGGTCACCCAGCAGCACAGAGCTCCGCTGGAGTGGATGCTGAATTTCAATGGGGGGAAAAAAATAAAAAAAATTAAGGAAGAAAGGAAGGAAGTTTTAATTTTCTTGGCGTTTGCTGCGTGTGGAGCAGCATCGCCTCGGGCCGGGCTCGGTGCTGGCTGGAACAGAGCAGACTCTGCAAAGCTCAGCCTCTCTCAGGCTCCTCACTTTCACCTGGAAGGAGAAATTCAAGGACAGGGAAGGGACAAAGGTGGAAGGGACCCAGCTGAGCCTCTGCAGGGCAACATTTTTACCTGAATTTCGGGGCAGGGGAGAAGATGCTGCCCCTGAAATCCTTGCTGTGTTCACTCCCAGGTGCCGCCTCCTTCAGCCTTTTACTTGGCCCAATCAACTCTGAATTTCAGAGGCTGAAACAGAGATTTGTTCCCCCCCAGCTGCTAATCCAGCACTTGACATTTAACGCCAAGCTTGGTCCTGCGCTGGAAAAATGAATTTATTACATCTCCTTGGCAGCTTCTCCCCCGTCTCCTCTGCATCCCCCCTGTGCCTCCCCCTGTGCCAGATGCCAGCCTGGAGCAGCAGTGACAGCCCCTCGGGGACACTGGGAGTGATAAATGTTTGCAGGAGCAGAAGTGGTGTTCTCCTGTGCCTGGGTTAAAGCAGGGGCGCCGTGTTCAGGGATTTTCTGTGTCCCTGGCGTTTGGGATACGACAGAGATCGCTCTCCCTTCCCCAGCTGGCTGTCAGTCCAGCACGGGGTGTTTTCGGGGTGCCTCTGGGTGGCTGTCGGGGCAGAATTTGGGAAAGGAGGGGGCTCAGGTGCAGCCAGGCAGGTTTTGGTCCCTGCAGAGGGCTGGGAGCTGCAGCCGGCTGGAAAATCGAGGAGCTCAGGTCTCAGCTCCCGAGCAGCAGGAGGAGGTTTGCTTATCACAAATGTTCGCACCAGCCCCGTGTTATTTCTGCTGGGAAATCTGAGAGGTGAGCGCAGCCGGTGATGAGGCTGAACGGCAGAACATTGCACTGCTGAATATTTAAAAGGGTGTCAACGCCGCTGCGCTCGAGAAAGGGAAAAAAACCAACCAAACAAACCTGTTTTGTGTTGCTTTTCCTCGTGACTGTAATGAGCATCGCGCAGGAACCAGAGCAGTTAATTGTCTTTTCTCTATCCCAGCGCAGTCCATCTCCCCCAGGAGCAGAGTTCAGCTCATGCCCCTTCAGAGAGCCGGGATTTCTCTGCCATTCCCGGTCCTTGGCTGTCCTTTGGGGTTCTCTCACGTGGAAGCCTCTCCACGACAGGTTGAATGTGTGCCACAGTTCTCATTCTCTGCCACTCGAGCTGCAGCCCCTGGATTGAGCTGAAATCTTGAGTGAAGCCACGCTCCTGTCTGGCAGCAGGGGCAGCGATTTTAACAACTCCTGAACAGATCCATTAAAATCCAACATTTCAGTGAACGCTGCAGGTTTGGAGTCACAAAGGAGAACAGCAGATGGTGACACTGGGAAGCTGTGACATCTGCCCAGCATTTCCTGGTTGCCTTCAGAGCTGTTGGAGGGGAACCTGTTGGATTTCTGATGGCATCCAGAACAGGTTTTACAGCATCAGAGGTCTGGCAAATCCCGACTCTGCGTGTGCTCAGGGGTCCAGGTTTGGACAATCCTGTGCAGCCACCTCGCAGCCACCAGCCGGGATCAGCAGCTGGGGTTTGTCCCAGGCTGCCAGGGGGATGCTGTGGGCGGGGACAGAGCCATTCCCTCTGCCAGCTGTCCCACCCTGGAGCCACCGACAGCCTGAGCCAGCGCAGAGAGCGCGGCTCCATCCCACATCCCGGGGTTGTTCCCGGTGTGGGGCTCGTTCTGCAGGGAAAGAACTCAGGATCTCCCCCCCAGCCATACCCCCAGGCTCAAACTGCCCCAGGGAAGGGCTCCGGGCAGCCAGGGGTGTGTGGAGAAGGCCAGCAGGGAAATGGGAGGTGCTGGGGCGTGAGGACACTGCCAGGTGAGGGTTGGGGACACCTCTGGATGTCAGTGTTTGTACCAGAAGGTGTCAGGTTTGATGCCTCGGGTGCTCGGGGCTGGGCCAGGCACAGATCTGCGTGTGGTGCATCCTCCTGCACATCCGAACCCAGCCGAGCAGAGGACAGGCAACAATCTGTCACCTCTGGGTGTGGGTCGGGTCCTCCACCTGAGCCCTCCCCCTGTGATCTGTGGCCTGCTCGGCCAGGCGGAGATACTCCCCCTTGAAATCGCTCCAAGTCAGAGCAAAATCATCTGCTCGTTATTCCCTCAGCCGAACTGAGCTCTCCCGGCTCTAAACCCCTGTGGTTCCTTCGAGATTAAGCTCTAACAGCAGAGATCCCCTCGTTAGCTGCCGAGTACCCTGTTTGCTAAAGCCCTGCTGCTTTTCCACCTCCCCCAGGCTGGTGAGCACTCCAGGATTATTTTCTGTGTGTGGGGGGTAGCACAGAGGTGGCATCCGACTGGGTTTTTGCAGGATTGTGCCGTTGTTAGTAGCTTGAAATGCTTTCCTTTGTACGTTGTGTGATATTAAATTGATTTTTATTTCCTAGCTGATCTTTGAGGTGCCTCCCAACCCCAATCAGCCAAATAATGGGCACACTGATGGCAGTAATTGTGGTGTGAGCACCCCGACTTCGGGGCAGTCAGTGACCCAAGCCATCTCCACTTATCCACCTTCCCACGCGCACTCAGCTGAATTAGGCGCTCTGGAAAATGCTGAGCTGGCTCCAGGGCTCTCAGCACCTCCTGCCTGGGACCCAGGTGATGCTGCTGATGCTCGTCCTGGGGGTGTGTGCAGACCCTGAGGACGTGAGCAGAGGTTTTCTGGGAAAAGGAAAATGTCCTGGCAAAACAGAGCCCAGTTGTTACGGAGGCGTTGTCGATGTGAGAGGAGGCCGGGCTGTGCCGCTGCAGGGCTTTGGTCAGCATCACCCGCAGGCTGGGACACAGCCCCGCCTGGGAGACCCTCCGAGCTGGCACCATCCTGGTGGCCTCTCTTTGCCCTTTTTTCCTTCCTCTAAACATTCTCTCCGCAGTGAATTTACCTCTGGAACGAGCTCCCCCCTCTCCCCGGCCAAGCTGCAGCTCCTTGGAACGCTGCGGCGCCGGGTGGGAGCAGGAGCAGCCGCTCAGTGTCAGGTCTCCAGGAGGACCCACTGCAGTGCCCCAGCTCCTCCCGCAGCGCCCCGGGGGCCCCCGAGGCAGGGATGGATGGTTTGTGGCACTGAGGTTGCTCTGGCAGCACCTCAGGCAGGGCTGATGGCTCGGCCAAGCCTCCGGGCAGCCCAAACCCCTCCCTGGCTGCTGCTCAGACTTTGACAGCCCTCGCCCTGCCTGATGCAATGTAAAGGCCATTCAGGATCCCGGTCTGGCTCCGGGTGTGAGAATTAACAGTTTAGGCTCTGCTGATTGCCTTTAATTCCTGCCCTGCTGTCTCACTCTGCCAGCCCTGGATCTCTGCTCCTCGAGGACTCCGTGTTCCAGGAGCCCAGAATATTAACAATTAATGCTGGGCTTTCCAGGATGCATTTCCTGTAATTTGAATAAAAGGCCTCGGAGGAAGGGTCAGTGGACTGTGAGGAATCAATCTTTCATGAGCAGCCCTTGGCCGTGGTTGCAGTATTGATGGGTGCTGAAGATGTCCTGACAAGGCCGGGTTCAGCGCCGGGGCCGCGTGTGGCAGCGTGACGAGGTTTGCTGACCCTCAGGGTGGGTGACCCTGAGGAGAAATTCAGGGAGGGAAATTCAGGGCACAGGGGGAGCAGGAGGAGCTGGCTCTGTCTCAGTCCCGAGTTTTCCTGCAGCCCCAATCCAAGGTGGCCGTGCCTGGCACCGGCCTCTCCCCGAGCCCAGCCCGAAGAAGCTAAACCCAGATCTACCAATATCAGCCCAATACTGATCTATCAATATCAGCCCAATACTGATCTATCAATATCAGCCCAATACTGATCTATCAGTGTCAGCCCAATACTGATCTATCAATATCAGCCCAATACTGATCTATCAATATCAGCCCAATACTGATCTATCAGTGTCAGCCCAATACTGATCTATCACTATCAGCCCAGCCCTGATCTACCAATATCAGCCCAATACTGATCTATCAATATCAGCCCAATACTGATCTATCAGTGTCAGCCCAATACTGATCTACCAATATCAGCCCAATACTGATCTATCAGTGTCAGCCCAGCCCAGATCTACCAATATCAGCCCAATACTGATCTATCAGTGTCAGCCCAATACTTATCCATCAGTATCAGCCCAGCCCTGATCTATCAATCAAACAAACCCTGGGAGAGCTGGGAAGGATGGAGGGAGCTGTGAAATTCCTCTTGCAAAGCATCAGAGGCAGCAGGAGCTTCCCCTTGGCCTGTCAGGGCCTGGGGAAGGTTTTTGTTCCGTGTGCTTCCTGCTCTGCCCAGGTACCATCCCGCCTCTGTCACTAATGCCAGAGGACGTCCCCAGCCCCGCAGGGCACAGGCAGCATTTCCCAGCTGGGCTCGTGCCGCGTCATTAATTCAGCCCCAAAATCTCAATTCCAGCTAGCCCGAGGCGAGGCTCCCGCCCCGGCAGCCCCTCAGCCCTGCAGCGGGGCCCCCAGTAACCACCTCTGCTGCTCATCGCCTTTTTTATCTGTAACAGCACCAGGCGCTGGGATCGAAACAAGCAGAACACGGGATATTTCCTAACGGCCCGTGAGCTGTTTAGGAAAACGAGCCAGGGCGTAACTCGTTCTTCAAGGAGTACTTGGGGGGAAAGGCACCTTTTAAAGAGCAGCATCCGTTCTTTGGTGTAAACCTTTGGCTGCAATCTCTGTAAACTCCGGAGCGGGGCTTTAATGAGCCTCGTGTTTGCAGAGAGCTCCGAGTGCGTTCCGTGGCAGGGAGAATTAAACAGAAATAATTAGCGAAGGACAGGATGCAGGGAAGGAAATCACGGCACCTTTCCCAAAGTCAGAATTTAATTGACTTTCTGCGAAGCAAAACTGTGACGTCCTCTCCCCACGAATGTTAAATGCAGAGGTTTCAGCACTGTCACAGCCCCTTAAATTGGTCAGATGGGAACAAATCCTTTCAGGAACGGTTGTCACTCCCAGGGAAGTTTGTAAATCAAGTAGGAGCTTAAGGTACCTCTCCTTCCCTTGCATTTTAATGTTGTTGGTGTTTCCACGAGCCCAGGATCTCTGTTCCTTGTTTCCTGCTCAGTCCCAGCTCCCCGAATCTGACAGGAGCCCGTGATAATGAGCAGTAAATAATTGCTAGCCGTGGGCAAGTGTCTGAGCAGGAAACCCGAACGATTCCAGGTAATGAGGGGGAAAATTTATCTGCACATCCATGAAATGGGGATGAGGAAATCGAGGGTCCTGCTCTCAGAGGCGTTTGTCACAAACGGGGTGACATTTCTCAGAAGAGCTCAGCTGCTAATTAGCACCTTTAAAAATCAGATTATTTTACCGCAAGACATCCCAGGAGCTCCCGGTCCTCACAGGAGTGACAGTTCGGGTATTTCTCGGTGCTGGGGCTTGCAGGGAAGCCCTGGATCTGTGCTCTGGGCAGGGCTGGGGCCCCGAGGGGTGTGGGGGAAGCTGTGAAAGCGAGGGGGGTTAAGGTCAGTTTGTGTTCCAGGTGTGGCTTCAGAACCTGCCCAGAGCTTGGGGACACGATGGGATCAAACAAAGGGGAGCCGTGGCTGCTCTGAGGGGAGAATGCCTGTGTGGGCAAGGCAGGATCTCTATTTTTCATCTTTTATTTATTTATTTTTTTAAAAATTTTACTTCACTGGTGTTGATTTAGGGCTCTGCTTTGGAGACTTGCAATCAGCACGGAGCTCTTTGCCACCAGCGTGCACCAGGCTTGATGGGAATATTTGCTTTTACTCCACTCAAAGCTAAATTAGCTGCAAAGCCTCTCCTGTAGCCCCTCCAGAGTGCGGTTCTGGAGCTGAACTCAGCTCGGGGAGCAGAGGGTTGAGGGCACAGAGGAATTTTTTTTTTTGCTGTGGGAATGGTAGAGGTGCTCCCGGCCCTGCTGCATCTCCAGCGTTCCTGGAAAGTCTTGAATAATCAAATGGGTCATTTCTGCTCAGCTGCTGTAATTTATGGTCCCACCGAACCCAGATTTTCTGAATGTTAATGAAAAAAACACCCATCAGCCCGGCTCATGCCGTTCTGCTTTATGACCTTATTAAATCTTACACTTTCCTCTCATGTGGTGAGAATTACCGGAGGACAGGCCAGGGCTCCTGCCACCAACACTCGGCGCTGTCAGCGCCACGGGCCGGGAGATTTACACCCCACCAGCAGTCCTGAGAGACATTTTTACACTCCTGACAGGATTATATAACAAGAGAAAAGGCCGTTAACAAATACAAAGGAATAAGCGGGAGGGAGAGGGCAGGTGAGGAATGGGGCAGTAAATCCCCGGCTCTGGCAGCCGTAATAAAATCACCTTGCCGGGAGGATTTAATGAGCTGCTCACCCCGCTCAGAGGGGAGGAAATGCTGGCACCCCGCACATCCCGGGGCTTTGGGACCAGCCCGAGCTCAGGGTGGGGACGTTTGTGCCCCTGGAATGTCCCTGGGAAGTCCTGGGATGTCCCCGAGTGCGGGCGCAGCCAGCCCTCGGCATGCATCAAATGCCAATATTTGATTTTTTTCACACTCCCACAAATCCAGGGGTATTTTTTTTCCATCACGAGCATTTCTCAGCTCTCTCCCTGCTCTTCAGCGCCCTTCTCCCGAGTTCTGTGGGAAAATCACCCTTGGAGCAGGTGATGGGGAGCTCAGAGCCCCCTGCCCAGCCCAGTGTGTCCCACCATGAGATCCTGGACAAAACTCGGGATTTTGGAACCCAGCTCTTTGAAGGGCCTGCTTCAAAGCTGGTTTTGAGCTCTGAATGCATTTTTAAGAGCCTGTGATTTGTTTGTGTGTTTTTCTAACAGAGCTTTCTGTAGGGCTTTGGGCACCGACCATGAGTCAGGGTTTGAATCTGTTGGTATTCAGTGAATTAAGGGGAAAAAGGAAGGGGAAAAAAAAACCCAAAAAACAAAATAAGGGAAAGTAGTCTGAAGCTAAGTATTGGAATAAAATAAATAAAATCCAACTGATATCTCAGAAGAGGAAAAAAAAAAATCAAAAAAGCGCAAAGCTCCTCAGCAGAGCCCAGATTGGGATTTATTCAGTTTGGTTTAAACGAGTCCCCGGTGTTTGTAACCAGGAGTTTTGTCTGCAGTGCTGCCTCCTGTCACAACAGAAGGGTTACAGGATTTGAGTCAGCAACCAAATGGCCTCAAAGCACAGCAAGAAATAAACACAGGCAGGGAGGGAAGCTTTTCCTCTCCTCCTCTTTTCCCTGTCCCCACCCAAAGCTCTGTGTGGGCTCCACGGAGAGGAACGGGCTGTGCCAGAGCCCCCTGCTCTGCCCTGGGGCACCTGGGGACATTTGGTGGCCCTAAACGAGTCTGGGAAGGGGCTCAGTGCCCCGTTATTCCTGGCAGCTTCTGGGATTATTCCTTTTGCCGTTACATTAAAGGTTCACAGGGCTTCATTGATCCATTTGCAGGTGAATTTCGGGGACTTTCTAATTTGATGCTCAAGGTCCCATTTAAGAGGTGTCAGTTCAATTATTGCTGGTGTATTTAGGCTTGAATTAGGCAAATTTTAATTGATAGTTCATTAAGTGCAATCGTTCAGAGCTGTTTGGAAATTGAGTCCTTTTTGGGTAATAATTTCTGAGGTGCTTAAGAAGAGGTGGGGTTTGGTCCCGCCCTTGTGTTGGAAATGTCACCTTGGGATTTTTGTGCTTTCAGAACCAAACCAGGACCTTCCCCCTCACCAGCCTCTTCCTGCAGCGGAATTTTGAAGTGGCTGTTCCTTCAACCACAGCGCCGTGAGCTCCTTACGGTAACAGCCAGCGTTTCCCTGCAATCACAATTAATCACGGGTGATTTTACAGGGCTGGCAGGGCCGTTAATGCCCGCGCTGTTTGCTCTGAAGGAGAGATGGTGAGACACTTACGGGAGATGGTGTTGGGTGAACTGGCTGAGAACGGCGCCAGAGCAGGCAGTGAAATGCTGTAGGGTTATCCTGATTTATGACACTTGTCCCACACCTCTGCTCGGCGTGGATTAATGACACATTCTATTACAGCCACTGAGGGTGGGTGCCATGGCCAGGCCCTCACTGTCCCACTGAGGGTTAATGGTGGCAAAGTGCTGAGGGCTTTGCCCACCTTCAGTCTCTGGGATGGCACAGGAAGGGTTTTGGGGGGCTGTCCTGGGAAGGGAAATAAGCTGAGTTATCAAAACCCAAAAACCACCCCCAAAGCTCTGTGTAACCCACCATTCCCAGTGCCTGGCCTTGTGCGACCCCAGCAGTGAGCGGACAGCAGGGTCAGGTGTCAGTAAAAGACTCTTTATTCATAAATAGCTGATATCCATAATTGCCATCTGTACATCTCTCTCCAAAGGCCGCGGCCGTACAGGTCTCAAACTCTACAGAAAACATCCAAAGTGTCCAGCTGGACTTCTCCAGGACAATAGAACACAGCTGGTTGGCATTACCAAATATATATATGTATATATATTTATATATGTACATGTGCTGAAAAAAGAAGCCAGTGCAGCCTTTTCCAAGGAGTCTTTCCCAAGTATTTTCACTGTACAACATTCAGAATTTACATTGATAGAACAAGGCACAGAAAGTGTGGTATGAAGCCAAGGCCATGCTTTTGATCCCGTGTTCCGTCTCCCTTCCCCACTCCTTCAGCTTCATCCTAAGGAAAGGGTTCAAAGCTCTGCCCTCCTTCACCCCAAACACACCGAGCCCGGGGCAGGAGGGATGCTCAGGCAGAGCAGCCAAGAACCGACCTTTTCACATCCTATTCATTGCAAAAATAAAGGAGCAGAAGAGAAAAGAGGTCGCTCTAGAGGAATACTTGTGGGTTTTTTTAATCTTTTTAGGAATTATTCGCGTTTTGTGTTGGATTAGGTTGAAGTTCCTCCTCCCGTTTTCACCTAAGAGCTGGTCCAAAGTTTTGGAAGTTGAAAATGCAATGGGAATTTTGTTATCTCTCATCTGACACTGGTCAGAGCCTCACCAGACTGACCAGCATCACATTTTATCTTATCCAAATCAACAGAAGGTGCACACCTCACGTTTTTGTAGCCATTCATCAGCTGGGATCGGAGTCACAGTGGGAGGATTTGACCGGGAGGTGGGAGGAGGCAGCTCTGCTCCCGAGCCCCAGATGAGGTGATGTCACTTCGCTGTTCCCAAATCTGTACCAGAAATGTGTTTTTGTGAGCCCAGGGTTTGTGCCACGTCCAGCTGGGCAGGGCACTCGGGGAGCCCTGAGGCTCAGCCGTGGGGGCTGGGGTTTAGGTCGAGAGGGGAAAGGATGAAAAAATCTACAGCTTCACCTAAAAATATTCCTCCCTCCCCCTCCAGTGCCCAAGCGGGAGACACCTGAAGGAGTTGCTTGAGGAGGTATCCCGACCATAGGTCAATATTCCCAATCCCAGCGTGGGGAGTGGCAGGGGTTGGATGTTCCCCACCGCCAGACCCCAGTGCCGGCCGGTCCCGGGAGGGTTTGGGAGGAACCATCCCCGTTCCTCGATCCGTGCCGTCCCCTCCCGCCGTGCCAGGCCCGGTGCAGGGCACCCTGAACTTCATGGAGTGCTACACAATTCCTGGGGCTGGACAGTGAGGTCTGTGTACAGTGACAGGGTGACGGCGGTGACACGGGCAGCGCTCTGCACCGAGGGCTCGCGGGGCGCACGGAGGGAGCGGCTGTGGGCACAACCACGGTTCCACGGGCACAACCATGGTTCCATGGGCACAACCACAGCTCCATGGGCACAGCCACGGCCCCGTGGGCACAACCACGGCTCTGTGAGCACAACCACAGCTCTGAGGGCACAACCACAGCCCTGCTGGCACAACCACAGCTCTGAGGGCACAACCA
>VZTF01006317.1:186128-247549 GCA_013397755.1 Cnemophilus loriae | reverse complement strand
GCACCACCATGGCTCTGAGGGCACAACCATGGCTCTGAGAGCACCACCACGGCTCTGAGGGCACAGCCACGGCCCTGCGGGCACAACCACGGCTCTGATGGCACAACCACAGCTCTGAGGGCACCACCATGGCTCTGAGGGCACAACCATGGCCCTGCTGGCACAGCCACAACTCTGAGGGCACCACCGCGGCCCTGCTGGCACCACCACGGCCCTGCTGGCACACACCAGCCCAGGCACAGCTCAACCCCGGCTGTGGAGCACAACGACTCCAGCTCTGGGCACCCCGCGGCTCGGGGAGGGGACGCTGCCCACGAGTCCTGGCACTCCCTTGGAAAGCAAAAACCAAGACAACTCCACAGCTCAGTTAAAGCAGCTTTTGCAACAGCTTGAAAACTACAACCCCCCCTTCCCCCCCGGCCCCAGACAATAACACCAGTAGAATCTGCACTATTCACCTCTAACACAAAAAATAGAGTGGCAAATTCCTAACATCGACTGTGTTTGGACAGAACAGCGAACACGGATACGGACAGGTTCTTCACTTGTGGCAAGGAGCAGAGCAGCGGCTCGGCCTCCTGCCCTGCGGACACTGTCACCACCAAACGATGCTCCAAGCGAGTCTTCAGTCCTAGAGTGATTCATTTATTTCCGTCTGTGTTGGAAACGAGGGTTTTGCTACCATTTCTGCTGGTATTGGCAATGAGGAAAGGCAGGGCTGTGCGTTCCTGGGGATGGGCCACAACCACCAGCACCTGGAGCGGCACTGGTGGCTGCAGGAACTGGGTGGGTAAAGTTACTGGGTTTCCTCAGGAATCTGGTAAATCATTTTAACCAGGCCACCATGATTTGTCCAAGGAAGGACAGATTTGTGTTTCGTGTGCTGCCACAGAAATCTCCCCACCTGTGCTGGAGCAGGAGCAGTGTCCAGGGAGGAATTTCACCAAAGCTCACCCCGGGAATGAACAACCCCTGGAAAACATTCCCCAGCAGGGGTAACGTGGAACAGGCTCTGGGTGAGGGATGTTCACCCTCTCCTGCTGTGTCACAGGTGACCTCCCTGGGGGAGTCAGTCAAGGAAAGGCCAGAAGGGCAACCCTGGAGATCATCCATGGTTGTCAAGGACTTAAAATCTAATTTCCTGTTTTCCGCTCAGTTAATTACCAGCCAAGAACTAACACAGCTCTTTGCTGCAGTCTGTGTTTTACAGGCAGGAACAGCCTGGAAAAAAAGAAGATTCTGATGGTGACCAGAAGCCCAGCCCGGTCCCTCCCTTGTCTAACTCACCGGGGACCTGAGCTGTGTCCTCTGTGGTGGAAAATATTCTCGGGAACTGATCAGTTATTGAATGTTATCAAACTCACACAGCACTGCCTTGCAAGTGGAGAAGAAGAGTGGACTTGCAGTGTGATGTGAATACCCTGCACCCTGCAAGATCCCTTTTCGGTGATTTATACTGAATAAGATTCTCTGAAAGCCAGAAGTGCCCAGGCCCAGGGAGGGGGAGAGCAGCTGTAGCCAGAGATAAAACAATGACAAAAGCAGTTCCCAGGATTTTAAGAGAATTGTGTTGGTATCTTTTCATCTATGACAAAAATCCCAATAAAATTTCTGTGGGAGTGCAGGGCGGTGCAAAATGGAAATGAGCTTTATGGTGCTGGCGGAGCTGGAAGTCATTTTTAAAACGCAGCCATTAGTCTGGAATGACTCATGGCACAGAAATACCTGGGCAGAGTGCTCAGGAAGATGAAAATCTATTAAAGCAGATTCTTTGGTGATGTAAAATCAGAATGGCTCTTTCCCCTGAGCAGAGCCAGGGCAGCCACGTGGAATCTACGGGGGGGAAAATCACATTTCTCTTTCTTTTACTTTCTAGTTCGGGAAAATAGTTTTTGAAATATAATTTATACAACAGAAGAAAGGAATAACTTTTTAATTTCTGGCCTCTAATCCTTTTCCAGGTGCTCCTCTACATCTGTGTTTTGGGTCAAATCATGTAAGTATGTGCACAGATTTCCAAAAGGTCTTTTTAAGAGAAAGGGAGAAAGGAAATAAATATTTGGGGCATTTCTGGTTCATTTGAAGAATACAAGAGCATCAAAACAGTCAGGAATAGGAAGGAAAACTCGAGAGTTGTTGGTTCAGATTCTCAAAGAGAGAGATCAGCAACAAAGAACCGCTTTAGCCAAAGGGAGGAAAAGCCAGGGAGCAAAACCTAAAGGGCAACAGCAACTGAGCCGTGCCCCAGGCCACGGGGGAACAGCTTCCTTCTGGCATTGTCCAGTTTGGACGTTTATTCCCTTCTGGGACATGAACTCCACGGGACTGTGGGTGGAACTGGGATTGCGGTGCAGGGCTGGGGTCCCCCTGAGCTGAGCTTTGGGGGACCAGCCCAGGCTGGGCTCCCACCAGAGCTGGGAGGGTTTGCAGAGCTCCCAAGGCTGGACAGAGCCCCCGGGTGTTCCCTGAGGAAAGGCTCGAGGGGCTGAGCTCACACGGAGCTCCTCTGGCCCCGGGATGTCGGGGGAGCTGCCCCGGCTTTGGGAAGCAGAGCAGGAGGATGCAGCTCTGGGGAACGGCCCTGCAGCACCTGGGGGACCCAAACCCGGCCTGCTCGAGAGCCAGAGCTGCTCTGAGGCGCTGAGAACAAATTCACTGCTGGAGCCAGACTGGGGCTGGTTTCCCCGACAACGGCAGCTCGCAGACGCTGCCGCTTTTCCCCTGGATGCCATTGCTTGTTTTGTTTTTTCCAATGCCTGACATTTTGTCCAACGAAGAACAGGTTTCTGAGGAGGAGGACTGGCAGTCACTGGAGATATAATTCCAGCCCAGCGAGGAGCATGTGCTGCTAAAAGCAGTGACAGCTTGCAGCCGGTATTTCTGTCTGCCCCTGAATCTGCTGGCAGCCACGGCGCTGCCCCTGCACGCAGGAGCCTCCTCCTGCCAGGCTGCAGCAGACACTGAGCTGCAGGAAATGTCTGCACAGGTCTCAGCATTTCCAAGTCTCAGGATTTCCAAGTCTCAGCCTATTCCTGAGCTGGGGGAGCAGTGACATTGGTCATTTCAGAGCAGCAGGACCGAGGACAGAGTTGTTGTTGTTTGTTGTTGTTGCTGTTGCTGTTGTTCAGATTTTCACACTGCAATCCTCAGTGATGGAACAGTTCCAGACTGGACCTGTCCTGGGGGCTGCTCTCGGCCAAACACGAGGCTAAAAAAGCCCCCAGATCCTTGTTTTGGGTTTCCTGCATTTCCACAAAGCTCCCAAAGCCTCATTTCTGTTCCTGGCTGCGCCCCTGGCAGCCACACGGACCGAGGAGCACCTCGGCTGATGGGGAAGGGTGTGAGTGAAAAGAATGGTCAAAATAACGGCGACATTTGGCTCAGCACCAGCTCCACCAGGCCCTCGCTCACAGTGACAGCTCTTTTTGGTTTGGTTGAAGTCATAAATCATATTTGTACGGAATGGATGAAAAACGAGGTGAATTCCCCGGTTAGATTCTGATTTTGGTGGTAAATTTGTAACTAAACCAAGGTAACACGGCCAGCTCTGGATCCTGTGAAATTCCCAGTTTGTGCAATGGAATCAAGGCCGGTTTGGGCAGTGCCATGTGGGGTTTGTGGTTTCAGTGTGAACCCAAACCAAAACGAAGCTGTGCTGATTGCCTTCACCTTCACTTAGCTCAGCCCCAGAGCATGAAGTAATAAAAATAAATGTCTCAACTCGCTAAAATAGAGCTGGAAATTTCCCGTGTGTTATTTGGTTATTTAAATCCACCCCCAAAGACAGGTTTTGACTAAGAAAGTTTGTAGATGTAGAAAATTAGAAAATTCCTCTTGCGTGTGCACACCCCCCAGTCTCAGAGAGAAGGGGTTTGTTCTGGAATTTTGGTAACAGAGCAGGCAGCAAAGCTCTGCAGCAAGTGTACATTCATTAAGGGACTGAATTTTTAAAACTAATTATTTGGAATACACATGATATGAAATAATTATGAGATCTTCTAATTCCTCAAACATCTGAACAGGATAAGGCCAAATTTTCAGTTTTCCTGCAGCAGACATAAAGTGACAACGTGATGGGATTTTAAACCACTCTCGAAGTGAGAAACCTTTTAACCAGGATTAACCTCCAGTGGCTCGAAATATCCAACGTTATTTGTTGATTTCACTAGGCATTACATGAACACGACTGGTTCCTAAATACACGATAACATTTACCTCCTATGGCTCTGTGTCTCTCTCCCTCCTGCCCCGGGACTGACAGAAGTGCAGGTTTGTTTGGGGCACCAAAAGACGGATTTTAAGCGGAGGAGGACAGGGAGAAGCTTGTTTTCCTCACCAGCAGAAGGTTTCCAGCAGGGCTGCTTCTGCTCCTCCCACTGCCACTGCTGTGTGGGGTGAGTTCCATCCCCACAGGGCACAAACCCTCCTGTCCCCCTGGCCCAGGGGTCAGGGCCGGGCTGGCCGCGCGTCCTGGCGGGACAGAGGGCCTAAAGCCCGTTCCTGCTGGAGGGGAACTCGGGCTCCTCGAGCTCGGGCTCTGCCACGTCTGAGAGCTTGGAGTGTGTCCTTCCAATCTCCTCCAGGGCACAGGCCAGCGAGTCCAGGTCCCCGTCGTGCTGGTGCCGCGCTTCCCACAGGTCCAGGATGACGGCGGAGGGGCTGCTCTGGGTGGCGAAGAAGGAGAGATTCCTGCAGGGAAGGGAGGGGAAAAGGGATGAGGAGCAGCCCGGGCTGCAGCTGCACCCTGTGCCCAGCACGATCCACGTGCAGGGAGCTGGGGGGATGAACCAAGGAGCCCCCGGGGGTGGTGGTTCCTCACGTGGCACCTGCCCAGCCCAGCTCAAGGACAGTGACCACGAGCCCGGGGTTGTTCCTCACGTGGCACCTGCCCAGCCCAGGACAATTACAGTGACCACGAGCCTGGGGTTGTTCCTCACGTGGCACCTGCCCAGCCCAGCTCAAGGACAGTGACCACGAGCCTGGGTGTCCCCAGGCCCAGCAGCACCAGCCCCTGGGATGAGCAAACAAATCCCTTCTGGGAAGCATCACTGGAAATCCAGCCAGGATTTGACAGGGAGAGGGATTCTGTAACAGCAGTTGATGCTTGTGGTTATGCAAAGACACGACAGCTTTTTTCTGGGATTTTCTATTTTGTTAATGTGCCGTTTTTAGGACCCTGCAGGGGTGATTTGCACAGAATTTGGTAAAACAAAGTGTTTATCCAAAACCCTTTTCCTTTGGCTCAGATGTGGTTTATTGAGGTTCCCATGCAAAGCAAGAAGCCAATGGAAAGTTACTTTGCTTTATTTAAGTATTCCTCTGCTCTCCTGGGAACACATTTATAGAGTTTGTGACAATCAGAAAATATTTTTGTGAGGGAGCTGCCTCCGCCAATTTAATTTAGCCAAGCGGAAAAAGCAAAGTAAGAAGTAAATTGGTTTTTACAGCATCCTTCAGTTTTAATAATCATAATATTATTACTCCTAACAGTAGAGCATGACTGTCTCTTTTAAAGATGTCTTTCCCTTAAAAAGAAAAAAAAATCTGCAGGATTCATTTTGGAATAGGAAATGCACCCACGAGAGCCAAGGGGATTTGTCTGGGGGAACGTGCAGCCTCCTAAGTGCTCTGAACAACTGATGGACGTGATGGGCAAAATCCTTCTGCAGCCTTGCACTCCTGAGGGTGGACAGAACAATGTCCAGCCCAGGACGAGGAGCTGACAGCTCTCAGCAGCTGCTCACGACTGAAATGAGGAGTGACCCCCACTGAGCCCTGAGAGCCCTTAATTCCCCACCCACACCCTGACACCAGCGAACGAACAAACCCCGCCCGCGAACAGCCAATAATTCCCGCTCCGGGCGCCGAAGCGCCCCTGCCCAGGGCCCTGCCGTCACCTGTTGATGCTGTTTTTCTGGGCCAGCATCTGCCAGTCCTTGCCCTTGGCACTGGGGGCGTCGAAGGTGGCGCAGATGCGCTGCCGGATCGAGTGCGGGATCTTGAACGCCTTGGGGCCCAGCTGGGCGGGGAAGGCGCTGTCCTCGTGCGCGAAGAAGGTGATGTTTTCTCTCTCGGTCTGCAGGGAACGGGGAAGCAAAGCAGGTAAAGGGAGAATCAAAGCTGGGCCTCACATTCCTCCTGTCGCTTGAACTGACAACAGAAAATGACAGAGCTAAGAGGTGCTTTTTTTTGGCTTGGGAAGGAACACCTAGAACACCACAAGGACTTGTGCATAAAAACCTTTAAAATGGTGTTATTTTCCTTCCACGGGTTTTCTTTTTTGGTTATTTTTGTGTTACAGAGCAGTGCTGTGTTTCTAAATCTTTAATTGCTTAAGCCCGAAACATGGACACACAAATGTGTGTTTGTTTCTTGGTTTGTTTGGGTTTTTTTAAACACCTGAATTCCACAAGCACCTCAGCTCTCCCAGCCTCTCTGGAATCCAGGTCCTTTGCGGATCTGGCCCCTCTTTGCCCATGGAATCACACCAGCCTTGCATAACAGAGCCAAATTTCAGTGCATTACTCATCCGCGAGTGACACGGCATCGATATTAACCAGCAGTGACGGTGCAGCCTCTTCATCCTGCATTTGTGACACATCCCCAGGGCCAGCCAGGCACGGCAGCGGCTGCTGCAGCTCCGCCCCGGGCTCTGCTCAATATGCAGAGCAGGAGATGCTCCTGCCCTGCACGTGTGAGATAAGCACAGCGACCCAAGGAGCAGCTCCGGGGGGGAGTTGTCACTTGTAGATTTATTTTGCAGTCAAATTATCCTCCCTCTTCAATCACTGCCGGAGACAGGCATGAGGAAGCCTTCCACAGCAGCAAATCTGTTTCAAGGCAGAACTGGAACACGCTCTGGGGACTTGTGTACAGACAGGGCCCTTAAAAACACAGCAGAGAGGGAGAACAAGGCAGCAGCACGGGCTGGAGACACAGAGAGAGTGACAGAGGGGTTTTCTGAAATAACAAAAAGGAGCAGAAGACACTCGGCCAGTTCTGAGGAGTCTTCATACAGGATCATGTTTGTGCTGCTCCCGTCCAGCTGCTGCACTCCCTGCTCAGAGCATTTATGAGTGTGGGGCTCTAATCCAGAAGTATTAATCTGGATTAATCCACAGAGATGCTCAATAATAAAAAAAAATGCAGCTGTTGAAGTTCTCATTGCTGTGGGACAGCTCAGCAGCTTGCTCAGCTGTAGGTTTGATTTCTTTTAGGCGTGAGCAGCGCCCAGTCCCCACGAGACACAGTTTGTACCCCTGTCCCCAGCCCTCAGCGCTCCGCAAGAGCTTCTTGCTAGGAAACTGCAACCACCAACCCAACCAATAAATTATTAAATTATCGATAAATTATTGTTGGTCTCAGAGTCTCTGTGCCTTGATTTCTGCTGGAAATGGGATCTACAAGGCTTTGAAGACTGGTTATAGCTTTGAGCAAAAACTACACGAGGAAAGGGCAAAAATGGGGCGGCAACCGGTGCCCAGAGAGGTGGGGCCCCATCCCTGGAAGGGTCCAAGGGGCTTGGAGCAACCTGGGGTGGTGGAAAGTGGCTCCACCCATGGCAGGGGGTGGGACTGGATGGGCTTCAAGGTCCTTTCAACCCACCCCAACCCACCCCAGCCCAGCCCATTCCAGGATTCTGTTCCATGACCGTGTCGCCCCACAGAGCAGGGCGTGCCGCAGGCCTTACCTCGAGGATGGAGGTCTGGACGTGCAGCACCTGCTCGTGGCCCTGCAGCTGCCGGACGCACACCTTGCAGCACAGCTGGGTGGTGGCGGGGCTGAAGCGCTCCAGGGAGAAGGCGCCGAGCAGGGGCCGGGGGCTGCCGCGCCACACGCGGGAGAACGGCACCTCCTGCGGGAACGGGGACAGCGTCAGGGACAGGGGACAGCGGGCACGCAGCAAAAACACCCCCTTCCTGCTCTGCTGGGGTGAGCTCAGCAGCGTCCCCTCCAGCTCCAAGCAGCACAAAGCGAAAAAATGAGGATTCCAGTGATGGACACTGAGGTGCTGCAGTGACCGAGAGCTCAGGGTTCATCCAGGGGAGCAAGTGACGGGAGACTCTTAAAAACCCTTAAAACTTCAAAAAGATGCACTTCACTTCCTCCCCCTTGCCAGATCAGGATTCCTCTCTGTGCCTCCTTGGAATCTCCTTGTACACGGAATCCAAGGGAAGGAACTTGCCCTGGCCCTGCCACCCTCCCCTTCTCCACCCCAAAGGAACTTCCCACCAAGAAGTGCCCTGGCCCTGCCACCCTTCCCTTGTCCCCCCCAGCTCCCTGCCTCTCTCCAGCCCCAGGCTGGATCCCGAGCTGGGAGCAGCAGCAGCAGTAGTAAGATGCTCCCAGCGATAAAGGAAACATTAGCAAAATGTTAGAAGTGGAGCAACTGTAATTAGATTTTTTTCAGGGTAATCATCTCTGCTTTCACTCCGAGTGGAAGAATCACTCAGCTGAAAGGAGCTGTGTGAAACAATGCAGAGCAGACACGAGTGGTGGAACAGTGAGTGGTTGGAGTACGGCAGAAACGCTCTCAGCTCCATTCTGCCTTTATAATTAAGCTCCTTGCAGACAGAGGGGCTATAAATCATCTCATGGCCCCAGGCAGAGCTGGATCCTCCAGGAGACGAAGGACGGGAGGCAAACAGCTGCTCTGAACACCCAGAGGTGCCTGCCCAGCTCCTCGCCGTGCCCATCCCTGCTCTGCCTGCACCACCCACAGCTCCCAGGGATGCCCGGTGGGAAGGGAGCCAAGCCCTGGGCAGCTGCTCCTGCCAGGCCAGGACAAACACAGGCGAGTCTGGAGGAATCCTGGTGCCACCTGCCATCAGCTGCCTTCCAGGCAGCTCCTCAGCATGATTTATTCATCTGCTCCGGCCCTCGAGCAGGATCGCTGCTTGTCTGAGACATCATTTCCATAAATCTTCCCTCCCCACGCTGCCCAGGGAGGTTTTGTTGGTGGACCAGAGACATTCCTGGAACAGGCTGTGTTCAGTTGTTCCTGCCAGGCAGCACGAGCAGCTGCTCTCACAGGGTGGGACGTAGGAGAGGAACCCAGGGAACACTGGAAGAAACTCCACGTGCAAAAATAGATTCTTTTCTCTATAAAGAGGCTGGAAGCAAACCAGAGCTGTCACCAGACTTTTCACTGCGAGGGAAGCACAGAGCCAGGGGGGGTTCTGCAGTTCCTCTTAGGAACAATGATTGTGTTTCTGCGCTGCCCAAGCCATCCCAATTACACTCAGTTATAAAATGTAAATATTCCTTGGGGTCAGGGGCAGCGCTGGGTCAGCCCATCCTGGCAGCAGAGGTTTTGCACAGGCTTTTGTCCAGCCCCGAGTCCCTGCTCTGATGTGGCTCTAAATGGCACTCGGAGGTTGAATTCCAGTCTGTCACAGACATTCATTCTTCATGTTTGGACAAGGGATTAGGAGACAATAAATTAATCAAAGTATGGAGCTCTGTAATCTGCTGAGGGCAGAACTGAATTTGCTGCATTAGGGGGGAACTCCTCTGATTTGATTTTCTTTCGGGCACACACTGGCACAACTGCAACATCCTAACCCTGCTTGGTTCGGCTTTTAAAATGCAGGTAAGTGAGGAGAACAAACAAAACACTGAAGAGCTCTTCTCCCTAAGAACCTGAAAAGGATTCATTTCTTTCATTTCTGAAGTTGCAGCCCAAATTATCCCCATGCTGTTAAGGAGGAGAGGCTTCCTCTGGCTCTGGGTCTGTGTTTATAAGTTTCAGAGCCCATTACCCTCGTGTTTTGGGGAACGTGGCAACACACTGAAAACAGGATTTTTGCCAAAATACTGGAGGATGGATAATTGTCTCTCTGCTTCTGGGAGAAGGGAGATTGTACATTCTAATTGAGTATTTTAAAATACCGTGTGTTAAAACCAGCCCACTCCATGTGCCAGCACATCGCTTAGGATTTCCAGTCACCAAAATCCTTGGAAATTCTTCTTTTGTTTTGATTTTTCCTTTCCGGTTTTCAACAGCCTCTTTAATTAGTGGAGAAGAGAAAAAAACCAATTTGCTGCTCTTCAGTTCTAATGCTTGGTCTCTGCATGCTGTGATTTGAACTCATGGTTACATTGAAATGTCATTTTTAGCCATATTTCCACAGTTGTATCAAAACTGGAATGACAGCTATTAGAAACATCTTGAGGAGTGGTTAAGTCTGAGCAGGAATATTTGCCTTCTGTTGGAGGCAACTGAAATGAGGGAAAGAACAAGCATTTCTGTAAAATGACAAATTTACAGCACTATGGTATAAACGAAATCTGTGTTTGTCAGAATCAAAAGGCAACATGTTTTTGTTAAATGCTCGGGAGGTTTAAAGCTCTTTCAATAAAAGGAACCTTGGTTTCCTTTGGGTTCTGCCCGCCCAGGGCAGAGGGAAGCGGGTTAAGTGCCAGGTACCTGACATGCAGTGAAGGGTTTGATTCTCCACAGGAAGGGAGGGACGTCCAGCACTGAGATCTGGAGGCTGCAGGTGTTGCCTTTAAAATGCAGAAGTTTGGGTTCCTCCAGCAACTGCCCCCCTTGGAGTCTTTCGTCGGAAACCACTTCCTGCAAGGGAGGAGGAGAGAATGTTTTCAGTATTAGGAACAAACCCCAAATCCAATGAAAATCCCTCTGTGTGGAGGTTCCAGGTTCCCCCACAGTGCTGGGTGCTGGGTGCTGGGTGGAGTTTCTCTCGTGGGCAGCTGATGGGTTTGATATTTGTGTTTCCTAAAAGGTTTGGGCACTGCCAGCCCCATTTCTGGACAGATAATGGTGGTTGGGACACTGAATTTCTGGCTGTGTCCCCACTCCAACACCCCCAGTGCAGCTGGACCCAGCAGCAGCTTTGCTGAGGAATTTCTCTCAGGGCTTTTCAGAGCCCTCAAACACTTCAGGTGAAATCATTCAGTCCCATTTCCCATCTCTGGGGCACTTTCAGAACCTCTGGACAAGACCCTGAGCAGTGTGAAGGGCAGACTCCGGGCAGGGGTTTGCACTACAGCCCTCCAGAGCTCTGTTCCGAGCGAGATTTTTATGTAATTCTGTGAATTTAAAACATAATGGCCAAAGAAAGTCACCCCTGCCTGTACTTAAGCGTTGTTTATTCCTGTGCTGTTGCAGTAAAAACACCAGTGGGGAAGGAAAGGTTGCAGAAGTCTTTAAAAATCAGCAGGCAAGCAGCCCTTCCAAGTTACCTTTCTTAATCTACATAAATTATATCAAATCTGTGTCCACAGAAGGGGTTGGTGCTTGCCAGGACCAAAGTCATCGTTAGAGGAGCTCCTGGAAGCGCTGCGACCTTCTGAGAATTCAGTGCTGGAGCTCTCTGAAACTGCCCTGATGGATTTCTATTACAAACCAGTTTTTACAGGCATTTGGGTTGGTTTAACCCCTGCTGGTCGGGTTCATATGAAGGAAGGACTTGGGAGACTTCAGTTTTTGGTTTCCAGCCACAAAGGAAGCGGGTGATTTCTTAACTATTCTCAGAACTCCTTGGGCATGCTGGATGTTTCTGAATGTTCTGTGATTGCTCCTCTGCCTTTAGAGACACCACACGTGGGGCTCCTCCCACAGCAGCAGCATTTGGGCAAAACACAGAGGAATTGGGTCTCTTCATTTTCAAAGCCAGGAATTTCCCAGCACACTCAGAACTCCACGAAGGGCCAAGTCAGCTGCTGGAGGAGCGAGGAGAGTTTTCACACAGGGAAAAAGTCAAAACCGAGGGAATTTTGTCTCTGATATAAACGTGCACTGTGCAGGATTAACTGTCAAACACAACTTGGCAACCCCAACTCCGAGATTTCATCCAAAAATCTCTGTAATTCTCCACGTTCCCCACTAATATTGACTTGCTTTTCAGGGCTGCATCACTCGACAGACGCACGGTTGTCTCACTATCTCCAAACACCCTGCTCTCACTCCTGGGAACGCAGGGAACTGGTAATTATTCTTCTGATCATTTCCTCCAGACTCATCAGGAAGACACCGGTACCCACTAATTGTCTAAGTGTTATAAAGAGGATAATTACAAAGCCATTGTGCGCCTCTAACAATCCTTTTGGTGGCTGGGCTGTTATTAGAAGCACAGAGACAGCAGCGTGTGCTTCAGTCAGAGCCGTGTTTCCATCCCTGTGCGGCAGCGAGAGGAAGGGAAAATTCATCTCACAACTGTTTGCATTTCAGTTCCCCAAAGAAAAGCATTTTGTTAAAGCTTCTGAGTTCACCAAAAGCCAGAGAATGTCATTGTTTTGTCCTGGAACACGGTGCAGGAAAATCATTCTCATCTCAACTGCCACGTGGGGATTGAGCTGGGATTTTTTTCTAACAGGAAATGCAGGATAATTGAATTTTTGTAAGCCAGGGCTGAGTGAGTTTGGGTGGTTGAGAATGTGGCAAAAAATGACAAAAGAGTTTGGCTGCCCTGAAGCTGTCAGTGCAAATCCACAACTGCAGGGAAATAAAGGGACTTATTTTAATGGTGCAGCAGTGGCTTAAAAAAATCCAATATTCTCACTGGATTGAGTTTGGGGTTGCCCAGGGAGAAAAAAGACGTCAGTATTTTATGGGAAAATAAACAAAGGCCAGAGGAGCAAAGCGAAGCCGTTTACCTGGAACGCACAAGGGGTGTTATCCACACAATAAACCCTCAGATTGTAATCCAGAGAATTGCAAGACAGGCAGCCAAAAACGGCGACTTTCAGCTGTCGAACGGCGCAGTCTGAGATGGGTTCCCCAATTAGGGCATAAGTTCCAAAGCTGTTTAAGAGAATGTGACAGGCATAAGGATCCAACAGGCAGTAGCAAGAAGTAGTTTCCTCTTCCACAGACATCACTTCCTGCAAAATGAAATTCAGGTTTAAAAAGAATAAAGCAAAGTCGAATCAATAGGCCTCGACAATAGGAGTCATGGCATTAATTCTTTCTTTTTATTCAACTGGAATGCAGGGATTTGCTGAGAGCCAGGCTGCACTCGGGGAAGGGGACAAGGGGGACTGCTTCCCTGAGTAAATATTCCCAATTTAGCCCTGAGTCAGCAGGAGGATTTATGGCCATGCCCCGTGCAGAGCTCGGTGTGTACATACAATAATAATGATGATGCCTAAGCAATTTTAGCAGCTTTTTTCAAGTGCTCTCGACTTTCTGGCTAATTTTGTCCCCCCAATGTCAAGTTAAAAAATTACCCTGAAGGTTAAAGTCAATGAGCAAGCCTTGAACAACGGCTGGGGCTTGACTTCCTTCCAGAACACCCATCACAGCCACGTTTCCCTCCAGCAAAAACTCCCCCTGCTCTGCCTCTGCTGCTCAGGCCTGCCCTGCAGCCCCGCCAGGAGCGAGCTGCACCCTGTGTCCCCGTGTCCCTGTGTCCTTGTGTCCATCCGTCCCTGTGTCCCTGTCACCCTGTGTCCCTGTGTCCCTGTATGCCTCTGTCCCTGTGTCCCTGTGTCCTTGTGTCCCTGTGTCCCTGTGTCCTTGTGTCCCTCTGTCCCTGTGTCCTTCTATCCCTGTGTCCCTGTGTCCCTCTGTCCCTCTCCTCAGTGCCCCAGGATGCTTGAGGCCAGCCCTGCTGGAGCTGCCCAAGGACAGTAAATCTGAATTAGGAATCCTGCCCTGGGCTGGGAATGGTTTAAAGCAGAGCAAACACCAGGCAGGGGCTCAGAGAGGGGAAGGACAGAAGGACAGGCTGCAGCCGTGGGTGGGCTTTGCAGCCATAAAGGTTTGCACATCTTGGTAAAACAGCCGAAAACAATTCTGCTGCTTCTTCACAAAATACAAACTCATTTTCGTTGCTGGTGTAATTGTTTCTCTCAGATGTCTCTCTGTGCCTGTCCCTGCCAGAATCTCTGCCCGACCAAGGGTTAATTCCATTTCCATGGTGGGCACAGGCCGGGGCTGGGCTTACCTCCCACTTGCCCTGCTGCGTCCTCCTTTTGAGGTGGATGCTCCAGTGCTGGGGGTCGGCGTGGGCGCAGTGCGGGATGCTCAGGGCGCAGGGGGTGCTCACAGCCAGCTCCGGGGGCCCGCAGCTCACCTCGGGCCCCAGCAGCACCTCGGGGCCCTCCGGCTCGAGGCTTGGGGCAGCAAAGACAAGAGTGGCTGTCAGGAGTGAGAATTTACTGAAAGGATTTCAGTTCAAATCCAAGCACCTCCCTCATCTGCTCATTTCTGCTCGTTTCACGTGGAAGCAGCAGCTGGAGATGAAACAAACCCATTAGACCCCATCTAACTCCAATCAGCGGCTGGTCAGTTTAGGACTCTGGTATTTAAAATACATTTCAATTTGTCTAACCCAAATCCAGCACTAAAATTGCTCTGTGCCAGCCAGCCCCGCTTCGAGCACCAGCTGGTCCCGTCCCCACCGTGCTCTGCCTTCAAACGCTGCCATCAACAATATTTTCACAGGAGCGAAGATAAAACAAATTATGGTTTAAAAAACACAGGCTCATAAATTTTCCCAGATTGAGTGTGATCTCCCTGCTTTGAAGACCCATTTGTATTCTGCAGGAGGAGCGAGCTCAGTGACTTATCCAGACTCAGAGACAGGGCTGTGCTTGGATTTAGGACTGTGAAAGTGGAGCCGTGCCTGCGGGTCCGGGACAGGCAGGGGAGATCCCAGCAGCACAGCCGAGCTCCAGGCATTCACCTGGGCTGAATTCATGGCTGCATCCTCTGCCTGCTGACTTACAGAGGTGCGTAAGAAGTGGGAGAGAAGAAAATCTCCTTGAGCAGCATGTCCAAGGATTCCATGGATTTCACAGGGACATCACTCCAAGAACATTTTTGTGTCCCCGTCAGGGTCACAGCAGGGTGGTCACAGCAGCAATGGGGACCAGGAGTGGCTCCTGCACGTTCCATCCCAAACCCATTAAAGGAGGCAGATCCGTGATCCTGGGCCTGTGTCTGTGGGCTCTCACCTGGACTCCTTCTGGGTGACGGCCAGGTAGATTTCCCAGGAACTCTCCTCAGGAATGGCTCCGTGTGGAATCAACAGACTGACCCCTGGAAAAGAGCAAGGGCAGGACTGACCCTTGGGAAGGGCAGGGATGTCAGGGACAGGGAACAGACACCCGAGGGAGCAGCCCTAAGGAATGTTCCTCTGAATTCCTGCTTCTCATGGCAACGTCACCAGATGAAAGGAACATAAATTATTAAAGGAAATAAAGCTGTTGCTTTTCCATTAAAGGAAAAGACATCTCATTTCCCAAAAACCCTCTTGAAAGCTCTTTGCCCCTTTCCTTTTTGAAATCAAACCTGATCACTGGGGGATCCCAGGGGATCTCCTCATGGAGAGAGCCCCTGCCCCAGCCTGAGCCTGCAGGGCAATCACCCTTTTGTTCCCACACGTCCCAGCTCCTGCATCCAAGTGATCCCATTCTCCATTTACACCACCAGAGTGGATCAGAAGTTAATAGGGGAGTTTACCACGGGGTCCCACTGGAATTAAACTGCTTTATCTCGCTCTCAGGAGAGGAGGGATGTGTTTGGCTTTGCATGTGTCACACGGTGCAGAGCCTGGGCGAGGCACTGCCTTGATCACACTGGAATTTACAACTGCTTGGCACAGCTGATCTTACATAAAGGCAGCAAGAATTACATAAACTGCAAGTGGACCAAATACATATTTTAATAATCTAATTGATGGGACTATCATTACATAAAGTAGCTAAACATAGAGTATGAGGGAATTCTTAATTCATGCCTTAACTTGGTGCCTCTGCAATGTTCCTTCCTCAGCACAAAACCAGTCTGTGGAGGAATGAAAACATTCCACGTGTTGTGCATGACAGCGCAGCCCTGGACTGTCACTGTTATCAATCCTCTCCAAACACAAACCGCGGTGTTTGTGGTAACCTTTAAAGCTCCCGTTTTGTGGGACATGAAGGATAAAGCTCTAAATCATCCAGCTCAACCAGGGAGCAGCAGATAATCCTGGAGCCACTGGTCAAACGAAAACAAAGCTGAATTTAAAGTGAATAAATGTCACTGGAGTTGAAGGATGATAACCCCTAGCTGGCAATGGGGTATCTGCCTTTTCGTGCTGCCTTTTGGAGAGAGAAAATGCCCAAGGTAAGGACTGGGATTCGGGGTGAAGCAAACACAGCCCTGTGGTACAGCTGCAGGGCTGGGACCCTGACAGCCTTTGCTGGGCCCTGATCTGCTGTTCAGCTCATTTCACAAACAATCCTGCAAGTCTGAAACACATCCCACAAAGCCCTGAAGTCACAAACTCCCGACACAAAGCAAGGGGAGCATCCCAGCGCCCAGCCTGGGACGGGGCTGACGCAGGAGGGCCCCGCCGTGGGAATCTGGGGAGCTCTTTGCTCCAAGAAAGAGGAAAACAGACAGGCAGGAGGGGGCAGGAGCCTGGTGGGCAGTGGGGCTGTCCCCAGGCAGGGGTGTGGGGCCCGGAGCTGCTGCTGGAGCGTGAGCCCCTTATGTAAGATGCTGATCCCGTACCGACCCTTCCCGGGGAGCCTCTCCTTTGGAGCAGGATCCAAGCAAGCCACAGCTTTGATTAATGTGACTTTCATGCTGAAGGCATCAAGAGAGGCAGTAATTTAAAACAGTTCAAACAGGCATAATGCCTCTTCACTCCTCAGCCCAGGCTTCCCTCTGATCACTCGTGTCCTGTGTGGGCAACGTGCCCTACTTCCCAAAATTTGCATTAACGGGGCCCCTACTTCTTCTTTCCTGGCATTTTTTAAAATTTAGTTATAAAACACTCCATCAGGCAGCCTAATCTCAAATCCTTTTATGTGCTTTTAATGAGAAAGGATCCACCCACCTGTGTTTGGGACCACCAAGCGGCCC
The DNA here is from genome assembly GCA_013397755.1 of Cnemophilus loriae. Classification (NCBI taxonomy): domain Eukaryota; kingdom Metazoa; phylum Chordata; class Aves; order Passeriformes; family Corvidae; genus Cnemophilus; species Cnemophilus loriae. The sequence continues at coordinate 230,727 of VZTF01006317.1, read as the reverse complement.
CCCAGGTGCCCGAACAGGGCCGTGCTCCTCAGCTGGCTGCTGCTGGAGATGGGGGCCAGGTTCTGGATGTACATGGCCTTGTTCCTGGCCTGGATGGTCCCGAAGGCCCGGTGGTTCCCGTGGGGGAACGTCCCGGGGTGGGCCTTGCCGTGGTACTCGGCCCTCTCGGTGACGCCCAGGGACACCATGAAGGAGCTCTGCACCTTGACCTTGATGTCTGCCAGGGGGTTGAACAGGGACGACTCCGTCATCAGCTCCTTGTCCAGGGGGTCCTGCAGGCAGATGGGGCCGCTGTAGGTCCTGCTGACGGTCAGGTCGGGCTGCAGGGACGAGTTCAGGAGCAGGGAGTTACCTGTGGGGACAGGCAGGGCAGGGGGGTCGGCATGGATGGAGGGCACGCCTCAGGAATCCCTTCCCCCGTTCCCTCTGGGACTCGCTCTGCCCTCCTCGAGCTCTCAGAGCCCAGAATCACGCCAGGCCACGTTAGAGAACAGAGGAACTGGTGCAGAGATCTGACAAACTTCGTGTTTGCCACACCTCAGGCAGCTCCAGAGTGCAGCAACCCAAGGAGGAGCCTCCTTTGTTTTGGATTCACGTTTGTGTGTTTGCCCTTTCTCCTCTCTTGTTGTTTTCTCCTTACATTAAACCCCACTGGGTGACAACATCTTCCTGCAGACCTTTTACACAAACCCACAACTTCATGCCTGAGGGAAACTGGGCTGAAAGGGAAGTGGGACAAGAGGGATACAAGGAAAGACACCACAGTTATTCATTTCGAGGCATTTTACCTCAGAAAACACTGAAAAATGAGGCGCGGCTGGATTTAGGGCCTGAATCCTTTGGCTGTTTGGTTTTGTGGGGTCTTTTTCTTTGGTTGTTTAGTTGGGTATTTTCAGAGCATCCAGAACGAATTGTTTTAAGCATTAAGCCAAGCAAACAATTCCCCAGACTCAAAACAAGATTCAAACTGAACCACAAAGGAAAAGGTTCCTGTTTGAGACAGCCATTGAGATTTACACAGCCCTAATTAAAGGTCTGGATTTAGAAATGGATGAATGAACCTCCTTCAAATGTCCTTGTCTGCCAAGCCCTTTTCCCAATTTCTTGCAAGTCATGCTTGGTGAGGAACGTCTCCAGGAAATAAAGAAACTGTAAAAACAACACCACAAACCCCCCCCAAACAAACTCTGCAACATATTTCCCTTTTCTGAAGAGAGAACAGAGACATGGGGACACTTTCACAGCCCGCCCACGCTCCCACCCACCCACAATCAGGCAGGTCTGAGGTAGAATGGCAGCACAGAATCAATAAACATCCTGCTTTCGTCCCCGTTTCTCTCCCTCCCCACCTTCCTGTTCAAAGGGAATAACGCTCCTGAAAACCTGAGCGCTGCTTTTAGCAAATGTTTCGTCCATATTTTATGGCACTGGTGGTTTTTTCTAGAGCTTTAGGGGTGCAGTCTTACACACATTTATTTCCCGCACCCCTCAGTGTCTGTGTGTTACAGCAGGATACAAAACACTTCCAGCTGGGGGGCTCAGGTTATCAGTAAAAGAATAATCCCTTTTATTGGAGCGAAGGAAAGGTCTGGAACTGAGAACAGGAGGGAAGTACGGCTGTGCTGCCTGGCTTTGCTCTGATTCGGCTGCTTTGCTTTAGTTTGAGCTTTTCCTAAGTCACTGCGGAAGGTGGGGACAGCATTTCTAAAGCATCTGGAGTGTGGCCAAGAAGGATTCTGTGTTTGTGGGACAGCCCAGAGCCAATTCCAAGGTCCCTGTCCCTGCCCTGCCTGCCCCAAACCCCCCCCGCCCCAAATCCAGGCGTGCCTGGGCACTGGGAGCTGTGCAGAGAAGGAAAGGAAATCGCCGCACTAACCTTGTCTGACTGTTTTAAAATTAAAAGTCTGGAAGCCTCCCGTGAGTGCAGAGGAATCAATGACATCCACGCCGTACTCACTCTGACTGCGCCGGTACAGGGTCACNCGTGGAGCCTGGCACGGGAGCAGGGGCAGCGCTGGAAAGCAAAGGCTGAGAGGGTGAGCGGAATTCTCGATGGATCAACGCAAACTGGAGAGCTTGTTTGGGTTTGGGGATGGATCCCTGCATCCTGCAGAGCCTGCTCTGGTTGAGGATGGATCCCTGCATCCAGCAGAGCCTGCCCTGGTTTGGGGATGGATCCCTGCATCCTGCAGAGCCTGCTCTGGTTCAGGATGCCACCGTGGTCCATCCAGGTTTTTCAGTGGGAGCGTTGGGCTCGGAAGGGCAGCAGAGCTCTCCCCTCTCTGAGCATGAGCTGTGCCCTCGATTCCCATTGCCGTTCCAGCCCCAGGGCAGCGTTAACCTGTGGGAATCAATGGGAAGGGAGCGGGTGGGACTGCAGCCAGGAAGGGCTGCTTGAGGCATCAGCTATTGCTGCTTTCCAGGGACAGCTTTAGGCTGGAATTCTGGAGCTAATCCAGGAGGTCACGAATCCTCTGAGAAGTCCCAGTGAAGATTCCTCTCGTTCCCTCTGTTTTCTGGGTGAGCTTTGGGACAAGCAGCAGCGCTCCATCCCCTCCCAGCTCAGCTGAGGAGATCCCAAATCCCTGGGGGCACCTTCCGCCTCTGGGATCAGGCTGGAGACTGAACCCTCCCCGCGGCTGCACCCAGCCAGGAACTCACACCCGAGCTTCCTACGGCTTCAAACTCCTCCAGCAGAGCAAAGGAATTCACTGCTGTGACAGAACGAATCCAAATGAAGCCTGCAATATTCCATAATTGAAATATCCGGTCCCGCTATCCTCGATCTGCTGGGATTTGGGCCCATGTACCGTGAAATTGAATCACTTGGCAAGGCCCCTTAGTGGGTGGTTCCCTGAATTCCCAGCTCCAGGGTGGGGGGAGGGAGCCCGGAGCCCACCCTGGGCATGATCTGGGCATTGCTGGGGGCTTCTCCTGCATGGCAGAGCCCCGGGAACAGAAACTGGATTTATTCATGGCCAACGAGAGCAACAGAAAATAACTGGGAAACCCAGAGTGCTCAGTGTCAGTAAATGAACTGCACTGCACAGAAATAGGGTGGAAAGTTAAAATCAGCATTTAATAAATAGCCAATTATGGAAATTACTTAATTACTGTTTGGGAGGAGGTTTCTGTTGTGCTTTTCTGCTGAAAGTCAGATAATTTCATTTTAGCTGAGTTTTGAAAATGAACATGAAACTTCAGACTGTCGAGATGAAAGGAACAAGCACCTCTGGGCAGCATTTCCTTGGCTCAACACTTCCTTACGAAAAATCAGTGTCTGAAAGGTGCCACCAGCCCCAGCTGGGCGTTCTGGGAAGGGGCTGGGCACCCACTGCCCCCTCCCAGCAGGGAAATGCCCCAGGAATGGCAGCACCAGGACCCCCACTCCCCAAACGCTGCTCCAGGTGCTGGGAACGAGGCTGGGACTGAAATTTCAGCCGGGCACTCCAGTCAAAAGTAAAATCGAATGTTTGGTTCAAACATCCTTGACAGAAAACATCCCTCCCATCCCCGCTCTCCAACTGGTCCCAGTCAACCCCAACCACGAGATTCCAGCATCCCACTCAACCCAAAATAAACGTTTTGATATCAGATTCACCAGCACCAGAACCATTTAACCAAGAAAATACTCCTGCAATATTTCTGCTGTATTTTCAAATAATCCCCAAATGAAAAATGGTTCTGCTTTTAACACATTCACAACTTGCTGGGATGGAAAAAGAAAAATCCCAAAGTTTGCATGGAAACATCAGCTTTGGGAAGGAATCCACCTTCTGTGGCAGGTCAGGAAACCACACTGAACAAACCTGTAAGGTTACAAAATTCAACTTCCTCGAACAATTCCACTGCCACACGGTTCTACCAAACCAGTCATTAGAGAGAAGCATGGTTTTTCCTGAAGCCTTTTTTTTTCATTTTTTCCATGAGATCCCCCCCTTGAAAAATGCTGTAAAGAGAATTTTCAGCATTTTAGGCTCAGTTAGGGATTGCAGAGAATAAGATACTGGCTGATAACGTAACAATGGGGGAGGCCAGACAGAAAAAGCAAATGCAAACCCCCAGGGTCAAAGGCAAAGTGGAAATGCCTCAGATCAGACCAAAACAACACAAATCCCGACCCAAAGCCCCACTCCCACAGCTCCGGTTTGTTCCCCAGTACCAGGTGCAGAGAGGGAAGTACAGACACCAATTACATTTCTATTTCCTCCAATTTCCTATTCCCAAGTTGCTCTGTTGTTACAGGGAATTCATTATGAAACGCTATTGTTGACTTAATTTCTGTGGGTAATTAGAGCAATGAATGAGGCAGGAGGAGGGAGGGGATGGATCTGCAGAAACCCAGGAACAATTGGGGTCTTTCCCTTCCCAGGGAGCCATCGAGAGCTCGTGGTTATTGCACCACAAAGAATCGTTAACTCTTCCCTGTGGATCGTTACTTTAAAAAAGAAAAGTGCTGAAAATGTGAATTGCCCCTTCTGCCTTGCTGGGATGACAGATTATCGAGTCTGAAAGGTGCAGAAATATCCTGGCAGGAAAAACTTCCAGCTCCCAGGACAGCAACGGGGGAGAATCCCAGAGCTGATCTCCTGCCCTCCAAAGCAGAGCATGAGCCTCTCCTCAGGTGCTCACTGTGAGCAACTGCAATTTCTGACTCTAAATCTCCTCAAGTGCTTCAGCGTCTCCTTTTCCATCGATTCCCGTGTCAGGCAATTCCAGTTTCCCACTTTTAAACCGTTGTACATGGGTTAAAGATGAGAGGGAGAGCACAGAATCAAAAAAAAAATGGGAACGGTTTGACTCAAGTAAAATCTTTCTGAGGAGAAGAATTTTCTTTTCAGTGACTACTCTGAAGTATCTCCAGAGCTTGAATTGGACACTGGTCTATAAATTTTACAGTTAAAACCTCTCACAGGAATTCTTCGTGAGGTTCCTGCCCTGGAATAAAATGCTCTGTTCCATGGAGCACCTGGAGGAGTCACCCAGGCAATCCCAAAGCTGCCCCATTGCCAGGAAAACCCACCACAAACCCCGAGGGACCACAGGGCCCAGAGGCAAAGGATCCTTTTCGGGATTCAGTGGGGTTTTAAACAGCTTTATGCCAAAACGGCAAACCCAGCGTGGCTCAGTATTCCTTGAATTATTCCCATGGAAAACACCTCCATGAGAAACGAGCCTTTCTTTTTGGTTTAGAATTTTGGTGTTTCTTTAGAAACAACCACTGGGTTTTTTTAAAGTCATTTTCACCTCTTCACCTTGCAATCTTTTCTTTTGGAGAATTCCTTCCACGGGAGATTAGGAATTAAGGGAAGGAGGAAAGCGTGGGAAATTTGGGGGTGCGGAGCGAGGTTCTGCTTTTATTTTTTCCCAGAAGGGAACAAAGTGGAAACCAAATAAACAACCTAGAAAAGCAAACATTCATAGTCAACCAATTATTCCTTAATGAGCTGCATCCTCCCGGCCCAGGGGCGGGAGGGACCCTGGCAGGCACCACGAGTTTTATCCCTCTCTGCTCCAGGATCCATGTTTGTGGTAATTGCAGCCCATTTTTCACTCCACCTCCTGCCACTGTTACACAACATTTATTGAAAGCACATTTGATGCTAATGAAGTTTCTATTAACTATGATTAAGTTTCATAAAGCACCTGAAGATAATTTAAGATGTGCAGGAGCAGAAAATGAAACATTTGGTTTAGTGCATTAGGAGACGTAATTGATTAAATTATCTCATTTACAAGGAGTGCTTTGAGGGAGCTGTGCAGGGCACACACTTCCCCAGCCCCAGCAGGGAGAGGAGGTCCTGGGATCTGGGCAGGAGATCCCAGAGGTTCTTCCAGCTCCCCTTCCCGAGTTCCCCATCGCTCCCACAGCCCCCAGTCCTTCTCCTCACTCTTGGAGCACAAAAGTCAGGGACTCGGGTGAGAGATCATCCAGTGGAACAGGCTGTCCCTCAATTATCCTCATAATTGGCTTTGATTTTGCATCCCTGATGAGTCAGGAAGTCCCGGAGCAGTTCCTGCTCCGTGAGCAGCAGCGAGCTGAGCTGTGTGTCCCTGCCCCAGGGTGGAACGGAGCCCTTTCCATCTCCAGCTCTCTCTGAGCCCGAATCAATCCCGCTGCAGCTCCTTTTTGGGTAAATCAGAAAATCCAGCCATTTGTCTGAGATTCTCTCGGTTTTCTCTCTGAAATGGAACTGCACAGACAAACAGAAGTGAACCCAGTGCCTGAGCCCAGCCTGGCACAGAGAGGCCACAGGGGACCCGTCGGGGGTGACTCCAGGGACACCCAGACAAACCCAAAGCAGAAGGGTTCAAGGCAACCTCAGCACCTTTTGAAGCTCCCTAAACTGATTTTGGGTATCCTGAGAAAAAACTGAGAACCAGGAATGTAAAATCCCAGAATCACCAAGGGTGGAAAAGCCCCTGGAGATCACCAAGCACCACCGTGGGCAGCACCAACCACAGCCCCAGGTGCCACCTGCAGGGCTGGGCACTCCCCCACTGCCCTGGGCAGCCCCTGCCAGTGCTTTACAGCCTTTTCCATGAGGAAATTCCTGCTGATGTCCAGCCTGGCCCTCCCCCGGCACAGCTGGAGGCCGTTCCCTCTCGTCCTGTCCCTTGTCCCCCGGGTCCCAGTCCCCTGTCAGGGCGCTGGGCAGAGCTGCAGGACAGAAGCCCCAGAGCAGCCCCAGGATGTTCCCCAGGCACAGCGAAAGGCACAGAATCACTCTGCAGGTGAGCCAGGAATCCTGGAGGGAGCTGGGCAAGGTCAGAGCCAGGTCTGGAACCAGACCTGCACCAAGAACTCCAAACTCTTGCATTAATTCCTTTTTCTCTCATTCCAAGCGCTCCAGAGATGGATCCCAAGCCGAGCATGCGCGGAGCCAGGGCTCCCTGTCAGACACAGATTGCTGAGGATGAGCACTCCCCCGAACCTGGGGTCACAGAGCTGCTCCCAAGATGCTTCCAGCAGATGCTAAAGCCTCTCATAAAACCTGGGCTCCTACTTAGCTCCTAAACAAATGACCCAAATGGCAGAGAAGATGAGGAAAATCATATTTACAAGTGAAAAAAAATAACTTACTTTGGGATTTTATTTCATCAAGAGGTTTTTTATCTGAGAGAGAGAGAGAGAGAGAGAGAAAGAGAGAAAGTTGCACTTAATAAATTTACATGGAGCATATCTATTTCCTATATGGCTTCTGTCTCACTCTATAAATGAAACATTTTCTCCTCGTTTGCTGACAATATGAATATTTTATGTTGTCCATATTTTTCTCTTAATCTTTTTTTTTTTTTTCCCCTAAATCCCTTTCAGGACGTTCCTTCGCAGCAATTTCTCACTTGGTTAATTCAGGTTATTTGTTGGCTCTATCGGATGCTGTTGTTTATTTACACCTCAGCAAGAAGGAAGTTCAATACTTTGCAGTGGATCATTGGCAAAGAGAGCCAGGTCAGAATTAATGATCTCTTTGTGTGGTTGATGTATGGAAAGGCTGGTGATGGGCACTTAAATTGGTTATAAGATATAAAAATGCCCAGTTTATTCACGTTTTTGTGCCTGAACACCCCCAGCAGTGGCACCTCTCTGTGTGTACGTGAACACATCCCCCATGTGCCCCCAAGAGATGCAAACATGGGATAAAAGGGGGTTTCTACAGGACTGCAGCTCTCAGAAATGAGCTTCTCTGCCTCCCTCATGCCAAGCACTTGAGTCACCATTTATAACCTAAAACCTGCCAAGGTAATGCCTAAAATTGGGAGACTCAGACAGGTGGATTACGAGGCTCCTTCTCTTGTTTTTAATGTTTGTGAGGATGCTGAGTTTAGAAATACTTAACCCAAGAGGTTGTTGGATTTTGGCTCTGCCAAAAACCTGGTGGGATGGGGTTTTTCTCCCTGCCCAAGGTTGGTTTTGGCTCTGCAGGAAAATGAGGCACAAAAACACCCAGTGAGGAGGGTCAGACCCGAGTCTGCAGTGGAGCAAACCCTTCCCTGCTGGCAGGGGCTGTCTGCACCAAACTGCAAAGGGAAAAGCATTTCCATAAACTGGGAGATTCCTGGATCCAGGAGCCTCCTGGCAACAGCAGCGGGGCTGCTTGGAAAATGGAAAATAAAATGATTTGTGATTGTTCTGTGATTATTTGGGGTGCATTAGTAAAAACATATTTGCAGTTCGGTCCTTTTGGCCCTACTTGTTTGTTTTGGTTTTGGGCACTGGGAGAAGAAATCAATAGGTTTTGAAGTCAGGAAAAATAACTTTAAAGCAAACAGATAAAAGTAAAACAAAAAGCTCTCGGAAAAAAACCCCTCTCTTTTATTAAGCAAAGAGAAAGCTTTCACCTCTGCAGGAGAGAGAGAAATCCACCCTGGCAAAGCATCCAACTGGGAATGCTGGGAGGGAATAAACACTGAGAGAACAAACATGAGAGAAACCAGTGAGGTACTGGGACTGTCTGGGGCCAAAGTGACCTTTGCATCCCAGGAAATCGATCCGGCAGCCCTGGAAACTTTTCATCTGTACCAAACCCCACATGAATCTTCCTCCTGCATCTAAGTTTGGATCTACACAACTGGTACAAGTTCCAGGAGAAATCTCCTGGAGGAAAAGCTCTTCCAGTTGCTCCTCAGTAAGGACTGGACCATCGGGATCCCCCCGGGGAATCCAAGGCCAAAGGGAGCACTGGGATGTTCCTGTGTGTTGACTTGGGGTTATTCCCAAACTCTCCGGTCAGGGACCGAATAAAGAACCTCAGAGTTGATCCGTTTTATCCCCGCTTCGTGCACTGCCTCCCGATCTGAACGTTCATCCCAAGGATCAGTGTTTTCCCTGCCAGATCCAGGCTGGTTCTTCCCTGGCATCCTCCGTTCCCATCCTCCCTTTCAGCTCAGGCCTTATTTGTTAACCAAAGGAATGTTTCTATTTTTGCCTTACGGAAGGAGCAAAGTTAACGAGTTGTGCCTGATAAAAAACCTCCAAGAGATTGGTTTGCTGTAGCTCAGGGCTGCATTTCCTCCACAATTCCCCACGGGATGAGAAGCGGAGCAGGAAAGGCACATACTGGAAGATGAACAGGGGAGAAGAGATTTTTTAAAAAATAGGGTAATTGCATCAATTCCTGCTAGCTGAGAAAGCAATTATAGCCCTAAAACAACGTGGCACAAGGACACAGGGATGGCTCGAGCCATGAAGGAGAGACAGGATCACACCTGGAGATGGAAGGAGCAGGAGACACGGAACACTCCAGTCCAGCTGACCCCACATGGAAATGCAGCTCTTGGAGCAGAGCCCGGGGATGCTGGACAGGGCTTGGAGCCACCTGGGGCAGGGGAAGGTGTCCCTGGCCATGGCAGGGGTGGCACTGGATGGGCTTTAAGGTCCCTGCCCACCCAAAGCACTCCAGGATTCTGTGACTCCAGGACCTCCCCAGCCCAGGAAAAGGAGGGAATGAGTTTGTCTGAACCCCAAAGGCCTCGCAGGGCAGAGCTGACCCAGCTCCCTCAGTGCTGGAGGCTGCCTGGCACAACCCTGGCTCTGTCCCTGTGCCCCAGGGCACGGGTGAGGTGTGGCAGTGACCCCGGGGCTGCCACAGGACCCCACGGCGGGGAAAGGAGGGAATTTGGGGCAGGACGGGAACATTTCCCACCTGCGGTGTTCCTGCAGGCAGGGACCTGAGTGGGGCCACCTTGAACTGAGCCTGGGGCCACCACAGACGGAGCCAAGGGGGCGGCAGGTCCCCTCTGGCTGTGACACCCCCGCCGCGCAGCCTCAGCAGCCTCACGCCCTTCCCACACGCCCTCCTGCCAGCCCCCCACGGATGTGCCAAAGGGCACCGGGATGGATTTGGGATTGATCCAGCTATTGGCAGGGATGGGCACCGATCAATGGATAGGGAGGAGAAAGACCCAGGAAACATCTCAGGATCAGCACAGTCCCTGAGAGCTGAGTGAATGGAACTGTCCCCAAACCCTCCCTGGTTATTCTTTCTTAAATCACAAGGAAGGAAAAAAAAAAATTAAATTTCATTTCTGCCTTTTAAAACACCAGAGCTTGTCTGCCTGAAACCTCGGAGGTGTTCTGTAGCCCTGGGAATTTTAAATACTGGGATACACAGCCAGAGTGCTGGGTGTTCCCTCCCACCAAACCCCAGCAAAATCTGATTGAAGGTCTCAGCTGAGGCATCTCTGAAGCCTGAATAAATACACAGGATGCTCTCTGCCACTGGGAAAGCATTAAAATCTCAGGGCAAAAAAAAAAGAGAGTTCATTTTGTTTAGAAGAGAAAAGGCAATGCAGAACCACAGAAGCAAGGACAGAGGAGTGGTTAAACACAGCGTTACAGAAAACAGACATATCCTCGTTACATCTCCCAGCCCTGGCACTGCTGATGGCTCCCAGGGCTGCTGTTCCACCTGCCGAGGTGACAGCCCCTCCGCGGGGACAGGGATAAACTCACAAATTCCTCCCGCGTGCGGAGCCTGCGCAGCTGCAGGGCCGCTTTGCCCGGCTCCTTGTGCTGTGGGCAGCAGCAGCTTCCCAGTGCCAGATGCTTCCCCGACACTGATGAAGGGCAAAGCCTTTCCCAGGGAGCTGCAGATTTGTCTGGGTTTAACTCCTGTTAAAGGCAGCAAAAGGAGCAAACTCCGACCTTGACCGGCTCCTGCACCCGCAGTTCTCCTGGGAGGGCTTTGCCCGTTTGCTTGCAAGGAAAGGCAGAGGCTGAGGAGCACATTTGGCTGTGGAGGTCGGAGTTACACCTTGCAAACCCCTTGGCTTTGGGTTTTTAGGATCATCTGATCGTTCACAGGCGAAGAATGCGCGACCACGAATCCAGCGACCCGGAAAATTTTGAACTTCACATGGAAAACCGCCTCCCCTTTCTCAGGAATACTTCAGACACAAGAATCCCACCCACACAGGTTCCCTGGCCTCCAGCCCACCTTCCAGGCCAGTCCTAAAACCCCAGCCCAGCCCCGTGCCAGCTCACCTTGGATGCACAGCCCCTCGGTGCAGTTCTCGGACTCCTGGCTCAGGCCCTCGCAGTGCTTGCCCCCGTTCCTGGGCGCGGGGGCGGCGCATTCCCGCACCCGCAGGTGCTCGCACTCGGGGCTGCACACCGACCACTCGCTCCACACCTCCCAGCTGCCGTCCACTGCAGGGCAGGGGGAAAGCAGCGTCAGCTCTGCTTGTCCCGCCGGGGAGGTCCTGCAGCAGCGCTTGTTTCATCTCTCTGCCCCGTAACTCCACACTTAAAATACTTCAAAGCAAACTTTTGCAAGATAAGCAATGCTTTTAACGAAGTTCTCAGCTCAGGTTTCCGTGTTTCTCTTTCTGGTGTTATTAACATTGGTTCCCCTCTCTAAACCAACCCCGGACCCCCACCCACATCCCTGCTCTCTCCCCTGAGCCAGTGGCTGTTCTGGCAGGGTTTTGGTGGTGCCTGGCTCTGCACTCACACCCACACCAGGCTCAGCCTAAACACGACTGCATTTCCCGTTCCCTTCCCAACTCCCTGCCTGGTGCTTCCCACCCAAAGCTCTCCAGTAACCGTGGCCCCCAAAGCCCTCCCTCGCCCGGGGGACTCACCGGGGCAGAGGGAGGTGCAGGTGATTTTCTGCACGGACATGCCCTCGCAGAAGGCTCCTCCGTTGAGGGGCGCGGGGTTGGTGCAGGTGCGCGAGCGTTTCTGCCAGCCCCGGCCGCAGCGCGCGTTGCAGCTGGACCACTCCGTCCACGAGGACCAGCCCCCGTTCACTGCAAAACACCGACACCCCGGGCTGTGGGGCTGTGGGGCAGTGCCAGAGCCCCCCAGCACCAAACCCAAACCCATCCCAGAGGGAAGGGCTTGGCCGGGTGATCCCGTGTGTGCCACATCCCGACCGGAGCGGCAGTAACAGCACAAATCAAAGCAAGGCAGCCACGCAGGCACGGCCACCTCTGCCCCCCCAGCCCCTCCTCACTGACCATAGACCACCACGGTGGCCGACAGGCTCCTCCTCTTGGCCACGATGTTGGCAGCCATGCAGGTGTAGTTGCCCGAGTCGGACAGGCGCGCCTGGCGGATGATGAGGTTGTGGTCGGCCCTGGTGTCGATGTTCTCGTCCAGGTTGGAATCGATGGGCTCCTCGTTCTTCAGCCACTCCACCTGGCAGGGGAGGAGCACAGGAAGATGTGGAGGAGGCCAAAGGCACCTCATGACCTCGTTAATTGGGTGGGGACATGCTTCCTTTGGTTGGTAACTTAGAAAAGCTGATTTTTCAAGGAACATGGAATCAAATCTCAACCGAGAGAGAGTAAGAAATATTTTCACATATTGCTCCTGCTGCACCATGCATTGGATGTTCAAACACTTGGACAGCTACCAGTTCTATAAAATGGATAATAAGTATTATTAATTCCACTTTTTTGAGAAGAAACAGGAAGACGAAATTGCCTGACATGGCACACAGAGGAAGAGCCGAGTCATCATAACAGATCCCCGGCTGACACAAACACCCTGAGAACAGAGGCCATTAGTGTTTGCTGCCACGGTCCATAAACCCCCTGAAATGCTGTGTACGATGTGTTCCAATCCATCTTCTCCAGTTCACCACCCAACGACTCCGAGCACACCCAGGAATCACCCGCAAGGCGCCTCTCTACTCAAAACATTAACAGAGAATAGTTAAGGCATGGCAAGCTGCTGTCACAGGAGAGCAAAATTAAAAATAGAATCAAAATCAACGGATTCTATTAAAAGACCAAAGAACGGGGGGTTGTTTTAACAGCTTTTCTAGAGCTGGAGGAGCTCTGGCTGTGCCCTGCAGTCAAACACCCTTCTCCACTCCGTTCAGATGAATAACCTTGTTTAGCAACTTGTGGAAGGACTTGGAACTTTGTGGTAATGAGCTTATGGCTGTGGTAGCTGCAGGCATTCATTAGCACTCAGCTCTGCGCAGATGGGCTGCAATTTGTACATTTTCCAGTTCCTAAACAAATCTGCAAACGCTGACCATCAAAGCCAATTACATTTGGTGCCAGACAGCAGATTCCCCTCCACAGCAGCACTCCCGGCTTTGCTGGGATGGATCCAGCCCTGCACGTCCCGGCCAAGGGCTGGAAACTCACCTGGAAAAGGCTCCAGGTCTGGGCCACCTCATCCTACACGGTGGCCATGGAATTAAATCACGATTTGACCCGTCCGTGCAAAGAGGAGTTACCTGAGTGCGAGGTTCAGCATCACACCTTTCACACTGAAAATGGGGGAAAGATCTGAGCTCTGTGATCCCTTTGGCATCTCTCTGTCCTCCTGTATCCAACCCTCCCTCCCAGCCCGGGGACACTTCCTCTGTGCCTGCAGGAGCCTGGGCACAGCTCGGGAGCAGGGACCAAGCAGCCGTGCTGAATCCGGCCATGCCAAACCTTTCCCTGGACAATATCCCTGGGAGTGTGTTCCAGCCATGCCAAACCCTTCCCTGAGCAGCATCCCTTGCAGTGCGTTCCCTTTTCCTGTGTCTGACACAGAACAACCGACTAATCCATTCACTATTCAGTTCCCCTTCTGCAGTTAACCTTAATACTAATTATCCGAGGGGGTTTCAGCAAAGAAATTAGGAATTCAATTTAAATTATGAAGCAGCCGCAGGGGCATAAATCAAGTGACAGGAGTTCGATGGTGAACCCACTTTATGTGCAGTGAAATGGGCAGAGAAATGACAAACACGGCCAGCATTCCCAGAGCTCATTATTTCACAAGTGTGTTTATAAATTTGGACTCTCCTCGGGCCAGGGGATTTTTGGGGTGGTGAGAGGGGTTCAAGGTCCCTGTTCCTGTCACCCTCACCCTTGGAGGGAGCACACGCTGATCCTGTGTTTGCTGAGTCTGGGAATGTGGGGTTTGGTGAGCAGAAAACATTAAAACATTTACATTAAAGCGGAGCATTTAAAAGAATGATGATCCCAGCGAAGGGAGAACATTAAACAGACGGAACATAAACACCGAAGTGTTGGGACGTGAGATCAAACCCTGATTTGTGAGGGAGGATGGCGCTGCCAGTGCTCTCCTCATTCCAGCCCCCCTCCCCTGAAGAAAATCAGGTTTATCCAAAGCCACCCCCTGCTCTGCCTCAGCAGATGGAGGCTTTCAAAGACGGAGAACCAAGGGATGGATTTATGGGATAAAAATACATTTAAAGGAGTGGTGATGACAAAAGATGTTTGTCACTGGCAGGGATGTAACCTTTGGGAAACTTCAGCCCGCGCACAAACACACACAAAGCAACCAGGGAAAATAAAAGCAGCAAAGAACCTAAAACATCTCCCCACTGGAATGAGCCGTGGGGTCTGGACTGCAGTGTCTGAAGAGCAAACTCAAAACTCCTCAGCGTTTCACTCCCCTCACCGTGGAGGTCACACAATTGCTCGTAACACAATTAAATCCTTTTCCTTTTAAGAATTAGTCTGACGATCTTGAACCAGACTTTAAACCTGCTCTAAAATGCTGTAGGTTTGTAGAAATAGATCTGTTTTTTTCCCCCTGAAATTCAATCTGCTCAGAATTAACCCCCCCTCCCTCAGTTTCCAAGGAGGGCTGATCACATCAGGGTCTGCAGCTCCGGGGGCAGGCAGGGATTAACTCGGCCCCTCCGTGCTGGGTGGCAGCAGCCCAATTAGCATCATCAGAAATTCGTCCCAATTACAGAAGGCAATTATCACAGACCAGCTTATGGCATTATCAGAGTCAAATCAGCTCAACACCCCACAGCCTGGGCAGATTATGGCAGTGAGAGAACTCCTCTCCCTTAGAAACGCTTATCCCGACTCATCCACTATGAGTTCCTCACCAGTCGCTGTGATGGACATTCAAACATCCCAAGACCTGGGACTGAAGTTTTGGTTCTTTTTTTGGTGATCTCGTTTGAGATTACAACCAGATTTAGCACCCAAGGCAGCTCCCAGTCCTTGTGGGCACCGTGGTAATTCGGGAGGTCAGCAGACAAAGGGCCTCCTGTCCTTGCTGCTGGATTATCCTGTGCTGCCCTTTAAACACCGCCTGTGCCTTCCCCACGGTCAGTCCCAGACATATCCACGCCTCAGGTAGCGCAGTCACAGTGCCAGCTCCTCCTCAGGGGACAGTCAGTGGCTTCCTGATGCAAGGTAAATGCTCGGGGTTTGGAGATGGGGAAGGTGACTCACCACAGCACAAAGGGTTCCTGTAGCACAGCCCATGGCGATGTTTTGCTCTCTCTCTCAGGGGGAAAAGCAGCAAAAACCTCCTCACTTCCTCTAACATGGAAGTCCTGCTCCTAAAAATTAAAGCTGGAGAAATCTTCCTCAGTGTTGCAGCTGGAACGAGGGTGGGGATGGGCAGGGCAGGTGCCCCTGTCCCAGGGACGCTCTGAGGTGGCAGCGCCTTTGTCACACTTTTATCTTCCTTTCCACCCTGAGACTCAGACCAGGAGGGGAGGCCTCCATCAGCACAGATCTCTGGTGGGTTTAACACAAACCCAGGGGCTGCACACATTCCTCCCTGCCTTTATGAGCACGTTGTTGTTTTATCAACACCATCACAAGCCATTCATCCTGCTCCAGAGCCCCTCACAACACCAGGAGCAGGTCAGTTGTATCTGCTGCATTTCTTAAAAATTAATCCACTGAGGGAAGTCTGTTCCTAAATCACTTAATCACAGCACTGGCACACCGGGCTGGTAAGCATATTTTTCCTTCATTAGATTGAATATCTAATCTCATTACAGGAACCTGACACGCTGACTAACCCATAAATCAGCCTGGGTCGTGCTGCAGGAGGCTCTGCTCAGAGGGGATGCACTTGGTGGTGGCCACGGGATCAGCTGAGACCTCCAGTGCTGCTCATGCCCATTTCCGTGTCGTTATTTCCTTTGCAGGACGGGCAGGGAGGGTTTGCTGCACAAACCTCCGCCAGCAAGGGGAGAAATCCCCACTTGTGGCCACCACGGGCCACAGCTCCTCCTCTGAGCTCTGAAATCCCAACCAAACATTCACATTGATGGAAGATCCAGAGGAGGGAACGCAGGCCGGCACGGGAGGGGGTGAGTCAAAATGTAATTAAAATATGATTTGGAATGGGTGTAAAGGGAGAGGTGACAGCCTGGACGTGTGCATCAATTTATAGTGGTAGAGGTGGGCAAGGAGCTGACTCAGCCAGGCTATTTTGGATCACTGGGATAAAGAGCCACTGCTAAAAATGCCACTGCTAATGGTACCTTGTCTGCTTGGTAAAGACATCATCAGATCCCAAATAAGTTTATCTTTATTCCTGTTTTTGGAGGAATAAGTATCTACCATTAACTGGAGCACTGTTTTTTATCTCCATGCACAAATGATGAACAAATCAGCATTAATTACCCCGGAAGTCATTAGGGGGGCTGGAGTGGGAGTTTCCCAGTGGGGCAGAGCACGCACATGGCCTGACTTCAACTATTTTATGGTGAGCAGAAATAAATGATCCTGCAGCAGCTCAAATCCTTGTCCCTACAAAGCTCAGCAGTGCAGGTGAGCAGCTGAGCCTCAACTTCTGTTTTGCTAAATAACTCTGAATACAGAGAAATCCATGGATCTCGTTCTACACTGGTTCTCAGTGCACAGACGTTTGGACAGTAATTAAAGTGCTGCTGACACTGAAAACCCCTTTTGAGATGAGGCTGTTGGTGACGATGTTTGCAGGGCTTTGCTAACGCGGTGTCCTGATAGGCAGGGTCACATTTATACAGGAAATGCTTGGAGATAAGGAAATCATCACAGGAAGCTTTCAGCAATCGAAACCAAATCCTTCCGAGGCTGTAGTTTGTCCGTTCTCTCGCGTTCTGGGGATCATTAATACCTGAGGATGTTCCTTTTTGTTAGCAGCCTTCAGATGGGATAAATTCAAGAATGGAACTGTGAGATCTTACAGGAGTCACAGACTGGCCTGGGTTGGGAAGGACCTGAAAGATCCTTCTGTGATGACCTGAACATCCTGTAGATTCATCAACGAAGCATCTTTTTGTACACATTGGAATATTTAACCCCAAACTCCACAGAAATACAATTGTTAGTTAACAAAAGTGTGACATTTGCTGTGTCACTGAGTACTGAATGCAACAGGCACCAGATTCACAACTTCCTGCTTTCTCTTTTAGTGCTGTTTACAATTAAAAAAGGTGTTGATCTCTGTGCCCAGAGGCAGAACATTCCCCAAACCATTCAAGCATTTCAGCGTCACAGCTCTCCAAGTGCAGAGCTGCTGGTGGGGCCTCCAGCTTGTTCAGTCCCCACCTCCATCTCTGTGAACTTCCCAAATCTCTGCAGGACTCGCTCACACAATCATCCCCATGATTATAAACACAATGATAAAGTCTCACAACTTATCCTTTCATGTTCAAGCATTCAAAATTAAAAACATTTCTGAAAACAGGGCCAGAGAAAACAGACACCACTGCAAAGCAGCACATCAAACCCAGAGAGCCCCAGAGCACATGTCTGTATAAAAAGGAATTATCTATTCAGGAGAACTACAAAGTTATCTCCCTTCTTTTTTCTTTTCAGTTTAGCAATCTAATTCAGAAGTGCTTTGCTCCAGCATTTCTATTTCATGACCTCGCTACCTCCTGGCTGTATTGATTTATTCACAACGAGCCAAATCTCAGACGGAAAACAAACATTTTTTCTGCTGGAAGAAAACCCCGTGCACAGCTCCCCTGACTGCCCGAAAGGCAGCACAGCCCCTCAGCCAAGGGCTATGTCCAAGAAAGGGAGATGTGCAGAGGCTGAAGAGCTCCCAAGGGCTGCAAAATGGACAAAATCAGCAGGAGAGGCACCTGGAGATGCTGCAGAGGGGACAAATGGGGTGGCAGATCTCACACGTTGGACCAGGGCAGTGGCAGGGCAGGGAAGGTCCAGAGTGTCCAGCAGGGCGTTGGGGTGGCAGCGGAGCAACCCCAGGGCTGGAGCAGCTCCAGGCTGAAGGAGCAGCTCTGCCCTCGAGCCCAGGAGTCCTGACCACTCCTGGAGCTCAAACCACCCCACGTTCCCCTGCTGCCAGGATAAATCACAGAACGGGAACACCTGGAGCAGCAGGTGAGGAAGGGCAGGCTGAGGCTGAAGGTGCAACAGCACATAAAATAAATGGAATTTGGAAATGGAACTGGTTTTGTGCTGTCCACAAACAGCTCAAGCAAAACAGCTTTAGTTGAGCAGAGGTTTTATAGAATAAAGAGGCTGACGTGTCATCAACCCCCTTGTTACGAAATCAGTCCAGAGCAGCGTGTCCTGCACGAGCCATGACAGCTGTCAATCTTTGCTGGATGGGAAACTATAAAAATTATGAATTTGCTCTTAAAAGCAGCTAAAAATCTCAATCTAAATATCAGATCAATCACAAACGAGCCATTTCACAGACCCGGGCTGGGTCCTGAGAGTGAAATATCTCCGGTGAGAAATGAAACACGTTTATTGTACTTGTAACTAATATCCCTTAAAAGCAAAGCAAATATTGCTATTGCAGAGCCAGGATCCATAAGCACCTGGACAAATGCAGGCTGTTTGCACTGAGCAATCCCACCCTGCTCGCTGCGACTGCGGCAGGATTCATGGCAGGCTGTAACTCTCAGCCTGCTTTGCCGGGGTGTTTTACTGCAGCCCCATTATCCTGCCACGGCCCGTTTTAGTGAGCCCGTGCCAGCTCCATAAATACACAAACCTATGTAAAACAGGCTCTCGCTGCTTCTGGAGTCCTCGCAGCTTCTGAATTTTATGTGGGTTTCACGTTTTGTTGATGTGCTCGCAGTGGAATGTGTGCTGCCCAGAAGAGAAATGATTTTACATTTCCATTAAAAGCCCTGGCAGTAAATAAACCCTTGGAGCTCAGGCAGATATTCCTGGGAACATCTACAGCACTCCATTAAAATGTCAAAATCTGTGTTAAACATTTGAAAAAGCAGCACTGGATACAACACATTTAAATCTTAAATATATGCATATATTATGTGATAAAGATATTTTAGAGTATTCCACAAACCTCTGCAGAGCACTCGACAGTAATAGTTCAGTAACAGTAAACTATCAGTAATCGTTTAGCACAACAGCTGCCCTTTTATTACAAAAGAAACCCAAACCCAAAACAAAAACAAAGCAAACAAAAAGAACCCGAAGCTCGTGAGAACTCCACCACAAGCAGAGCAGACAGGAGGTGCAGGGAGAGCTGCGAGTTCCTGCTACTGCTCGAGTGTCAGATTTGCTCTGAGCGTTTATTCACAAGAAAGGGATTTAGGAGGAATTTGATGGCTCAGGTTTGCACCTCGTGCCCCACAGTGGGCTTGGCTGCTGCTCCCCCCCTCCATCCCAGCACCTCCAGGTGGGAATTGGCTGCCCCGGCTCCTCCCTGCAGCTCCAGAGCCCCTCAGCACCATTCAGGTGAAGAGAAGAAGAGTCCAGCAAGCTGAAGGTTGGGTTTGGGTTTATTTACTCAAAAGCCTGAGGTTTATAAACATTTATCTCTAATGTCAGGCCTTATGTGGCACTTCAGTACCAGGGCAGTGACGCTTCTGAGGGACAGGACGGAGCAGCGGTGACAGAATTTCTGACCCCCCCATACGTGCAGACCGAAGATGTCCCGTTTCCCCATCACACCCAGGCCCCAAGGAGTGCCACAAACGAGTCCTGGAGCTTCACTCCAGTGTGGGGAATGGCAGCTCTCCGTCCAATCCACGGAACATTTCAAAACCCGATTTTCAAGCCCACTGAGTGAAACAGGAACAAGCCCTGACAGCTGAGAAATCCAAAGGCCTTTGTCACCCACGGAGGAGGCAGCAGTGACACTCCCCCAGCACCCCACCACGCCTGGCTGAAGGATTACCAGCTACTAAAGCACTTTTTTTTTTTGCTCCTGTACCCAAAATAATCAATATTTTACACTCTGAAGGACTAATAAGGCCGAACACACAGCCCAGAGATTATCCCAAACTTCATTAAATGGGTGTTGACCAAGGATTTTCCAGGTTACAGCTCAGCTCCGCTTTGACAACAGCCCCAGGGCTGGGGGAAGCAGGCGGCGGAAGGAATTACCAGCAGTGAAGCAGCGAGGAGGGTGGAATTCATTGTGTTTGGTGACTGCTGCAGGACCTGTCAGTCACCCTGAGTCCTCCCGAGCTGGGCAGAGCTGCTCAGGGTGACAGAACGGAGCTGTCCCCGCTCCTCACTCCAAGGGAAACGCTCCTGTCACCGACTCCAGCTCAGCCCAGAGTGCTCCCAGCTCAGAGAGAGGAAAACCCCTCTGGCAGAGCACTGAGGGGTGACTGCGGTGAGCTGCCAGCACTGTGGATGTGAAATCCCTCCAAAGCTGCTCTGGACAGTCGGGAAATGGGAATGAGCAGCTCTGCACCACGTCAGGGCAGGGCTGCGACACAGAACATCACAGACAACGGGGATTTCTCAGGCGCCAGGGCTTTGCACCCATTTAGGAACTCAGCCTCCTTCTCCGCCGCACTTGGGGGATGGATTTAAAGCTGGGAGCTCTGAGAAGCAGCTGGGTGAGCTCACCTGGCTGCCTCAGGGGTGAGAACTCCTGCAAGGGTCTCTGTGACCCTGCAAGGGAAGGGTTACAGGACCTTACACGACGTGGGAGCATCCCAAACTCTTCTCACATGGCATCAGTGCCAAACACCACTCAAGTCTTTTTTTTTATCTTCTCCCCCACCTCAAAAAATGAAGAGTTTCAAGAAACTGAAGAGGGCACAGACTGGAGAAAACCTATTTAATGAAAGACTAAAAGGTCAGTGAAGAAGATAAGGAAAGAATGTGTCATGAAATTCACTTGAGGAGAGGAACAGAAGAGAAAGAAAGAGAAGGAACAAAAGCTCTTTTTCTATACTGTACTGTACAGAATGCAGCAGTGCCTATAAAAAGGCCGGAATTCCATGAGCAGGAAGCAAACCCAGCCATGCCACTGGCCGGGTGACCCACGGCCTGAGGTTCTGGCTGCAGGCTGGCCCTGCGTGCCTGACCCCGCCTGGGCTGCACAATTGCCCCTTGATAAACCTGATCAGGGCTGGGATGAGCGAGGAGGAGCCCTTGGGGAGCAAACAGAGGGAGCTCAGAGCTCTGCTGGGGCTCCCCACACGTCCCCGCCGCTCTCAGTGGGCTCAGCTGGGCCTCGCTTGCTCCAGCTTCCCCCTCACACCCTCCAGGCTGAGCTGAGCCATTTGTCAGCCACGCTCAGGGGCCAGGAGCTGCACACAGGGGGCATTTCATGCCAGGCTGGAGGTTAAGGACGTGCCCTGAAAGTCATCTAAAAGCAGCGTGAGGCTCCTTGGAGCTGAGACCGGGAGCGGCCCGTGAGGGAATGACGCAGAGCAATAACCCGGCCTCACACAGCCACCAGGAACGGCTGCAAACCACAGGACACAGCAAACGCCAAAAAACCAGCACAGCCCAGCAGTGAGAAACATTCTGCCTCAACAACTCGGTGCCTTTTAATGCACTGTTTAGGGGGAGCGAAGGTTTCTCCCCGGTACCAGAGTGATGCGTGCGGGCAGGCTCTAAGGGGGAGCTGCAGGTGATGCCCCTGGGAGAAACGCCCCGTGCGTGGTGTCCCTGGCAAACACAGCTTGAACAATGTCCTTGTGGCAGAGAAGCCACTCCTCCCCTCACAGATTCCCCCCCAAAGCTCCCCAAAGCTCAGGCTGTGCACAGTGAGCAAGGTCGGCCCTGGCAGGAGACAGAACCTCACCTGCAAGGCCGAAATGTGGCTCTGGCAAAATCAACATTTCAGTCTGCGTTTCTGAGGGAACTTCCCTCCCTTCCCCCTCATTTTCAGCAATGACAAAATCAGAATTATCTCCTCTGGGCCCCGTGGAGTGAAACACCCCAGGGCTGCAGTCGGGCCCAGGGCTGCAAGGCCAGGTCCCCACCTGGATCCCTGAGGGTTCCCCCGTCCCTCAGGAGCACACTCCGAGACAAAGGACGCAATTCCTACACACAATTAACAAATCTCTCCCTGGGGAGGGGCTGCCGAGGCTCTGGAGCCCAGAGCTGACTCCTGCCCAGGCCAGCACCTCATCAACAGTGGAAGGAATGGCTCCGGTCCCACCGAGCCCGTGCCAGCAGAGACTCTCCAGAGTTGAATCAACATTTGCCACAGCGGGGGATTTTCAGCTGCTCTATTTAAATGCTGAATTTTCTTTTTCATTTTGATGCTTAACTCATAAAAACTGAATTTATTTGGGTTGGGTGCTGATGCCTGCGAGCACAGCTGCTCACCAGCTCTCTCTGCTTGCTATGTAAATGCAGGAGAAGAGGATTTAAAAGCCTTTTCCAGCCTGCCCAGCACTGGGATTTGGGTTTTCTTCCTCTCTTACTGCTGTGGTGATGCACCCAGGGTGCCCCAAAGCCCCAGCACCCTCCCGAAGCAGAGCTGTGTAGAAAGGTCTCATTTCCTTCTTTGTAGAGAACTCTGGAGATGGGAAACCTGCTCCCAAAGAGTGCAGGGGCAGAAATAAATCCAGGGTGGGCTGCAGGGGCAGAAATAAATCCAGGGTGGGCTGCAGAGAGGCTGAGGGCAGCTGAGCTGGACCTGCCCAGGAAAAGCAGCAGCTTCAGGAGCAGAGCCAGGTGCTCCAGGATGTGGTACCTGGGATTATTTCCCTGGATCCACAATGGTTTCAGCATTCCCTGAGGTTATCCAGACTATCTGAAGGGGTAAAACAAGAGGTAAGACCTCGGTTAACTCGGTTCTCTCCACTGCTGCTGCCACAGGAGGATTTGGCGTTCCCAAACCCAGGCCCAGCTAGAGTTCCAGGCACAAGAGGGGGACTTTGGCTCTGTGAAAAGTGCAATCGAGTCCTTGGCAAGGGGCTGCAGGCTCAGGGAGCTGCTCCTTGCTCAGTGTCTGCCCCAGGTGTGGCCAGCAGGAGCTGCTGAGGGAGCCAGGGCACGGCAGCTTCACCCTGAGCTTGCCCGGCCCGGCGTGGGGCTCCCGAGGCAGCCCTGGAAGAGCTGAATCGGAATTTTGCTGCTCCCTATTTGTAATCCCTGGATTTTGCTCTCACCGCTGTGTTACTCAGTTTAAAGACCATTTACCACACTGAAGTGTGTGAGCAGAGCAGCCTCAGAGCCACACGAGCTTCCACTGCTGGGAAATTCATTTACACCAGCTGAGTTTTAAGCCATTTTCACTTCAGACACGCTCAAACTGTGGATCCAGCCCTTTAATCCGTATTTTCCTAACTGAATTTATACTTGTTGTGTGCAGAAATGAACACATATAAAAGCAAACTTAATCTGGGTATTCCCATTGCGGCTGGAAGCCTCTCTCCTTCTGGAACAGATGGCAGGAACAGACACTGCTCCCAGCAAAACTTCATTTTCAGGAATTCTCCCTAAAGACCCCCCCTGGGAGCTCTGATTTGGATCCCTGCGTGATCCATCCCTGCTGTCCCACCCCACAGATAAACAGCTAAATAATGGGATTAGCACAGAGAGGCACCACGGGCCTGTGTAACCCAGTGATGCTGCTCAGGTAAATTCCTGTTCCTGCACAAAGGCACAGCGAGGGGTGGCCCCGAGGGCACACGATGCCATCAGCACCCCTGGCAGAGGAGGAAATATTTCATAACAAGCACCAGGAGCTGCTCCTCACTCCTGGGAGGCTGTCCTTTAACTGAGGTAAAGCTGAGTTTATCCCCCCAGCCCAGAGCCAGGGCTGCTTTAACAGGTTTAACCCACTTTCTAAAGACACTGAATTATTTCCAGCAGACTCTTTGCCTTGATGAGCCCAGAATTAGCCCAAGCCTTTATGGGACGTTTTATTGGGCAAAGCAAATGTGACCTGGTGAGATTTACCAGCTTTATTAGCAGCAATAACAATTTTACTGTCAACAGCAGTAAATCAGGCTTCGTTGGGAACTCCACCACTTTTATCTGGAGCAAGCAATTAAAATGTCAGGTTTTCATGGGACTTAATTCCTACCTTCCACAGAAGACAGACTCCCTGTTTAATTGGGGAATGTAAAGCTGCCAGTTCAAAGAACTCCAAAATTCCCAGTAAAACTCAAACAGACCAAGGGTGTTTGGGGAGCCACACCTTTGGAGGTTTGTTTTGTCTACAAAACCGATCCATTTTCCAGAGCACACATTCAGCAATCCTGGCAATTCTCTGCAATGCAACATCCTTTTCCTGGTAAGGAGTGGAAATACCACAGAGCTGAGGAGAAGGTCGGAGCAGAGACTGGAATGAAAGAGTAAAAGCACACCAGAAACCTGGATACAAATCCAGCCACTCACTGAGCCCCTCTCTGCCTCATTTTCCTCTCGTTCAGCACTTCTGCCTCACTGCTGGTGTCTCTGTGTTTCTCCTCTTTATTTCCAGGGACATCTGCTCCAATCCCTTCTCATTAACTAAAAGCACACATTTCTTGGGGGTTTCTTTTCCTTTTCTTCCTTCCATTACTACCAACCTCAGCCACGATGGGGATAAGGGGCAAAACCAGCTCCTGAGTGATCCAGCTGCTCTCATGGCCCAGAAGGTGCTGGAGAGAACTGCAGGGTGCAATTAGAAAAGCAACATTTCCTCGGATTTTTAAACACGACCCACTTCGAAGCTCTCTCTCCAAGAGCAGCCTGGTTATTGCCATTTTAAGGCATCCCCGTTGTTTTCCTGTTAAGATCCAGCTCTCATCACAAAAAGCCTGTTTAAAGCTAAGCCAAACCCCACCAAATTATTACTTGCAGCAGATTTTCTCTCCCCAGCAACCATTTATCATAATATTTTTAGGTTCGCCTTTTTCTTTGTCTTATTTTTCGAGGAGAATAGTAATTCCTGGGAAAATGTGCAACAATCTGCTTTTGGTTTGGAAGCACAGGACTTGAAAATTGTCTGAAAACCAGGATTTCTCAGCAAACAGTCCAGAATTTGGGTAAAAAGCCACGCTTTTGAAAACCTCGTGAATCAGAAAAAGACACTTGGAGCAGTCTGAGCACTGGGGCCAACACCTCCAGCACCACACAGGAGCTGAGCCCTTTGCTTCCCCCATCCTTCCCCCGATCCCAGAGCTTTTCTTGTGCCCATCCCAAACCTCACCTCGGCCGCGGGGACGCCCTCGGGGGGCCGGCAGTGCAGGACAATCATCCCCTCGATGGGAACCTCCTTGCCCTGGGGGTCTTGCTCGAAGTTCTTCCGTAGATCTGCAGGGTTGGACGCAAGAATTCATCACGACTGGCATTCCTTGGATGGGAAGATTCATCACGATTGGCATTCCTGCCCCAGAGCTCTGCAGGGGCTGCAGGCTGAGCCATCCTCCCGCTCCCAGTGCAGCCCAGAGCTCCAGGACACCCTGGATCCCTGGATCCCATCGTCTCCAGCTGTGTTCCCATTTCTCCACTCTCCAAACCCATCTGTGTTGGACACAGCCCGTGCCAGAATCCCCAGCCCCGAGGTTCCAGCTGTGCATCCCATCTCCAGAGCCTTCCCAAAACTGGAGAGTTCAACGCAGGAACAACCTGGAATCCCGAGGGTGCTGTGGGAGAATTGAGTGGATTGGAATTGAATTGGAACCGAGTGAATCCAGCCTGGCCTGGACCATGAGCTCAAAGCAGTGTCTGATACCCTGATCTGTGCAGATCTCACCCTGAGAGCTGCAGGGAGAGGGAGGAAGGGGCTGGGAGCCACTCACAGAATCCCAGGATCACAGAATCCCAGAATGAACCAGGTCGGAAAAGACTTTTGAGATCATCAAGTCCAACCTGTGACCCAATTCCACGCTGGGGACAAACTGCTCCACTCCAGCCACCGCTGCCCAGGTGATAACTGGGGATAAGAAATGTCTCAGAGTCACTGCAGCACCTCTGGGAGCAGAGCAGAACAGACACAAAGAGAACTGGATCCAGCTGGGATCACTGGATCCCAGACTCGCCCAGGAATCCTGGAGTTTCCTTGGGAGCAAAGCAAACCGTCAGGAACGTGCCTTCCTGCTGAGGGCGTTCCACTAGGAACTCTCATTGCCTTCCCAGGGTCTCAGGCTCCACAGTGGGGGTTTACTGACTCAATTCCCTGCCTTGCTCACAGCTGCTGAAATGGAGCCCTGGCACTGCAGCTCCTCCCCAGATATTTTCCAAAATGCATTAAGGCTTATCTGAGCAAGCTGCTGGCTGCAGGAAGATGCTCACGGTGCCTGCATGCTCTTTCCATGATTCTCTGTTAATGTTGATACTTCCCCCTCAGATAACCAATTTCTTTTCCAGTGCTCCCTTTAAAAAGGCATTCATTAACAGCCAGGCCGTGCTTGTGCCTACAAATGCCTTTATTAGGGTGAAAAATGGAGCGGGATCCCTTTGCTCTGCCTTCCCCACTATCACAAAGAAATACTCACCTGCTTCTTCGGAGAAATATAAACTGCTGCAACACTGTGGACTTGACTCACAATTCAGAAACTCCGGGGTTTAAGTGCAAAATCAAAAAAAACCCAGATGAAATAAAGTCGCCGGTTCCTCAGTGCCCATCCCAGAGGCGCTGGGAGAACGTTCTGGGTTCTGTCACAGACTGGACCTGCAGGGTCTCATCCCTGATCCTCCCAGGGTCTTCCCCAAGCCATAAATCCCAGCCCAGGATGCCCCCCCTGCAGCTCCCGCTGTGCCTGAGGAGCCCCTTCACCTCTGCCCTCCGGAATTGCTGCTTTTTCCATCCAAACACTCGTCTTTGAGCAGAAACGGCACAAGAACGGGCAGAGAGGAGCTCAGCTGCCAGACAAAGCCTCCAGGCACCCTCAGAACACTCCAGGCCGAGATGAGGAGCCTCTCCAGAGCGGTGTGGGGTTAATGGGGTCTCGGGGGCAATGGGAAGAAGAACTGGTCCCACAGTGAGGGGTTTAAAAGGCCCAGCACAGGGCTCCTCCTGCTCACGCTGAGCCTGGCTCAAATTGCCATTTTGTGGGGCTGGGAAATCACAGTGCGGAGAAAAGTCAATAAAAATTCAATTCAGATAAAGGTCCTTTCAGCTTGGCAGTACAGGGGAATTATTAGCTCAGTGTTATGACAGTTAATGCAGTGAAATAAAAAATTGAATTTACACGTATTTAGACATTCAGACTGAATCAGCCAACAAAAAAATCCGCCATTAATGAAACGAAGGTTTTCTTACACTGTCCTTTTACTTCTGACAAATGTTTGTTTTATCCTGTTAAATGTTTATCCTGGTAAAAGACACCATTTTATATTGTCAAGAACAGCTGGAACACTCCCTGGAAAGTCTCCCTTCAGGGCTTCTCCCCGTGCTCCTGCCCTCCTCTCCCAGGAAACATTTCTCCCAGCTTTTCGCAGGCCGTACCTCCTTTCCCAGGACTGGAACGGG
This sequence comes from Cnemophilus loriae, assembly GCA_013397755.1. Classification (NCBI taxonomy): domain Eukaryota; kingdom Metazoa; phylum Chordata; class Aves; order Passeriformes; family Corvidae; genus Cnemophilus; species Cnemophilus loriae. The sequence continues at coordinate 203,390 of VZTF01006317.1, read as the reverse complement.
GAGACCTGAGCTGGGGGTTAAAGGAAAAGGGTTCACCACAGACTGGGGGGAAGCAATCCCTGAATTCCCCTCTGGCAGGGGCGGTGTCAGGCTCTGGTTCTGTCAGGAGAACATCCCAGGTCTGATTCCAAGGTCAGAATGGGATGAGGTTTGGAGCAGCTCCTGGTGACAGTTCTGTGTTTGGGGTTGTGTCTCTGCTGTCCCTCTGGCTGTGGGGCATTTGGAGCATTTCCCCTTCCGCAGCTCCTGGTGACAGTTCTGTGTTTGGGGTTGTGTCTCTGCTGTCCCCCTGGCTGGGGGGGATTTGGAGCATTTCCCCTTTCGCAGCTCCCAGCAGGGGCTGTGGGTGGTCAGTGACGACCCCACAGCACATCAAGGACATCGGGAGTGGAAGATCATCCCCCACCTTCCCTAAAAGTCTCCATGGACAGCAGCTCCATCGTTTGTTCCCAACCAGCACCAGCTCAGGGCCCTGCAGGAATGCCAGGATTCCCATGAGATTCCCAGAGAGCCTCAGCTCTCTTTGGGATGGGTTTGTCCCGAGAAAGGAGGGATATTTTTTCCTCTGCTGACACCTGTGTGATGTTCCTGCAGTATCCCACAGGGAGGGTTTGCCCAGACAGAGCTGCCTGACCACATCCATTGATGTTTAACCCCAAACCCAGCGTTCCCACCCCTCAGTCCCCAGAAAAGCAGGATTTACTCACAAGCGATGCGCACGGACGCCTTCCTGCTCTTGGAGGTGCCCAGGTGGCTCCAGGCCACGCACTGGCACCAGTAATCCTCGGGGCCATGGAAATCCTCCACCTGCTGCCTCGTCACGTTGATGGAAACCTCCCGGACCTTCAGCCCTGACGGGGAGAGGCAGAGAATCAGCAGGGACAGGCAGCGGGGTGAGGCTGTGGGACCCAAACCTGTCCTGTAATCAACAATGCCATTTTCAATCAGGGCAAAGCCTTAATTACTTGCACGATAATGTACTGCCACTAATTAAATTCTGTAAGATGAGCGGGTCATAATGCACTGAGTTCCAGAATTTACCCCCGCCATGATCTTTGCAGCTCCTCCCTCAGAATCCTCATCCCTGGTGCCTCCTTAGCCCAGGATGTTTGTCTGGCATTTGATAAAATACAATAAAAATGTCTTTCCACCTGACATCTCCGTGCCCTTGCAAACCTCCCTCAAGCACAAGGGGAGCCGAGCGCCGTGGCCCCTCAGACCAGGAGCATTTCCCTCAGACAGAGCCTGAAGGTAAATTCCAGACCTCCAGAAGCTTCCCACACCTTTTGTGTGGCACCCCTGGGACATTCCCCAGACCTGCAGCCACCTCGGCACGGCAGCCTTGGGAGAGGAAATCCAATCCAAACCTGGGTTCGGAGGCGCTGGGAACCATTTGAGAGAGTCAGAAAAACATTAAATGAAAATAGCAAACATTCAGGCCTTGTTCTTCCTCCTCTCTCCTCCGGCGCAGTCCCCAGGCAGTTATTTCCCCTCCACTGGAAATGGAGGCAAACCCAATCTCGCCGTATTTCATGCCCGTGGAGTTTATAAAGCAGCAAGAACTCTAAACCTGAACTCCATAAAAATTGGCTTCCACTTAATCTCAGGCATCATTAACAGCTGGGCAGCCACTCCTCAAAGGCACTGGGAAGTCAATGTGCTCCTCTGGCAAGAGGAGGGATGGGGTTCACTGGGGATGCTGCAAAGAGGGGAAGCTCAGACAAGCTTCACATCCTGTACAAAAATACAGAATATTTGATACTTTTCCAGCAACAGGAAAAGGGGATTTTTACTCCTTTTCATTAAGCCTGGCTTACAGTGAAACCCTAAGACAGGGACAAACCCTTGACAGCTCCCCAAGTTGTCTCCAGAATCCCTTCAGTCCCTCAAATATTTATTCCCCCTGCAACAAACAAACACAGCTTTCCTGGTTGCTTTTGTTTGCATTTTGTTTTCCCCGATGTTGACGCCGTTTTTAACAAAACTGTTTACAAAGCCTCCCTTTATTTCCTGACACGGTGACAACAAACCCTGAGGAACAAAGGCTCTGCCAGAGACCCTGCCAGGAAAATGCACCCCCCCAACGAAACCATCCCTGCTCTGCCAGCCAGAAATCCTCGGATTCTGGCATAAAAACGTTTTGCCGAGAGATCTGTGCAGGTTGAAGGTAAGAGAAGCCACAGTGAGCTCCCCTAGAGAGGATCTGAGTGCTGGGGACAGAGCAGCGCTGCCCTGGCTGAGGGTTTGGGATCCCATTCCCACCAGGAGCAGCTTCCCCGGGGGCAAAACCCTCCCTGGATTATCCGGAGCTGTGCTGACCCCACTCACCCAGCCAGGTCCTGCTCCCTCTGCTCCTGAGCTGCTCTGGGGATTTTGGGAAGCAGCAAAGAGAGGTGTGGGAGCTGCCCCAGCACAGCCCCTGCTCACAGCGACAGGGTTTTGATACCAAACAAAAAAAAAGTCATCACTTGATGATGAATTTTGGAGAAGCTGAAACCATATTTTGGCTCCTGGGTGCTGCAAATTTCTGAGCAGGCGTCAGTGAATTCAGGCATTTACAGCTCCAGATTTATTAAGGTGGAATAGTCTCCAGCCCAGCTCTTCCTTTCATTGACACGGCGTTTAATTAATCTATAAATCAGCCTGTATTTAATGTGGCAAACAAAGAGCCCACGGTTTGGGGAAGCTGGTGGTTCAGCGTTTTGAGAATGGGCCAGGTAGGAATTCAGGTCCTTTTAAAGGTCTCCCAATTTACCCATAGACAAAATAAATGCATCCAAAACTGCAGAATCTCGGAATTGTTGGGGTTGGACGAGACCTCTGAAGAACGCGGGGTCTTTGGGGGAAGTTATGCTTTGTTTATGGGGAAAGCACGGCTATTTCCATTTGTTTTAGGAACAACGACAGAAAGCAAACCTGCAGGGAGGAGAGGAATATTCTCCATTTATCACCCCCGTATTCACCAGCAAACACATCCCACCTCCCCTCTGCACGTCGGGAACGCCAGGAAAACTGTTCATGGGGAGCGACACGGGGTGAAAAATCCGTGCAAATCAAAGCAGGCACCTCATAAACACCAGCGACGTTTTACCTGCGACTCCAATAACTCCAATAAGCACCGCGAGCCCAACCCTTTAAATTATTGTGCAAATTAGAACCATCATCTTTTGTTTTGCAGTGGAGCCGTGCAGAATATCAAGTGCTGGCTGTGGCACTGATATGCTAATGGGCTCTGCTGGATGCTTGAGCTGCACAGACCGACGCTGGCAGCAGATGAATAATTGCTCTCCGTGTACTAAACATAACGGAGCTGCAGAGAACTTCGGCATTTGTCAGCTTTATTTGTTTAAACGAGAAAAACACTGACAGCAGTTATTGCTGTAATCCTTCCACTTATCAGACAAGGAAACTCTGCGAGCGGGGCTGAGCCTCTGCTGAAACCCCAGCCTGGAATATCTGGGCGGGTTCTGGAGTGCCCAGTGCAGCGTGCAGGAAATGCAGCAGAGGGGAATTAATCAGGAAATTAATTATTACACTTTCATCGCAGCAGCATCCACGAGCTCGGCTCTCCCTTGATGAGGCAGAGCACAGAGAGAACCAAGTCCCTGCTCTGCCACGTCTGGGAATAAACAGGAAAAGCAGAGGCAGAGCAGCAAAAACACCACAGGGACACTCCAGGCAAAGCCTTCCAGATGTCCCCAGGCAGCAGCACGTGTCCTACAAAACCCTCCCTGTCCTGCTGCTCCTCAGGCTCAGACACTCCTGGGCTACTCTGTGGTTTTTATTCCTCTCCTGTACAACCAAAATCTTGCAAAACTGGGCTCTGTGCTCGTCGCGGTGACAGAGCCAACCCCGCCTTGGGACACCCCCAAGTGCCACTGCAGCCCCTCTGCCAGGAGCTTCCACAGCAGCTCGGACACGTTCCCTCCACTCAGCACTGAATCTCCTCCAGTCTGGGCTTCTGGTTGCTATTTTCCACCACTTCTACACATCCTCTCAGAATCTGGATCCCACACAAGCAGTGGAAGGATGGAGAGGGCCAGACCCTGTCAGTGCAGTGAGGCCCCAGATTCCCCCTTTAAAGCCCCATTTTTGGCACAAATCCCAGAGCAGTTGTTCCCAGCTGGAGCCCCCAGGGCAGCAGGCCCCAGGCTTGGGGACAGGCTGCGGCCCAGATTGGGCTCCAGAAACGAGGGCACTGAACATTAATGCCAAAAACCCCAACGGGCTGAGGCTCCCTGAAGGCTGGGGAAGAGCTCCAAACGAATTCCCGGCTGTGGATACGGATCACAGGGAGAGAATTCCCTTCGGTGCCACCTCTCTCTGCATTTCTGTGCCCTGAGGACCTTTCTGGCACCTTGGGAACACCTGGGCACTGCCCTGCCTGCACCAGGCTGGGTTTTGGAGTCCAGACCTCTGGGGCACCTCCACCCCTGGGCTAAACCCGACCCTGCAGCGTTTCTGTGGTCAGGGGAGCTGTCCCCGCCCGTGGCAGGGGCTGGAATGGGACGGATTTTGAGGTTTCTCCCAACCCAAACCATTCCATGATCCCAACCCGGTTGCTCCGTGTCTCAAACCTCAACGTTACCGATGTCATTTAAACCCCACCCCACGTTACCAGCCTTGGTTTGTTCTGCTATTAACCCAAAGCTTAGAAAACATAATTGCAGCACTCACAGAGAGATTTTCTGTAACCATATGGAAGGAAAGCTTTTAGGGACGACATTTCCCCCGTACTGATTCCACAGTGCCTTTAGAAGTAAAGGTTATGCCTATTAAATTATTTCTGTAAAGGTAACTGTAAAAATTAAAATTCATTCAGATTAGCATTTACAAAAAAAAAAACAACCTCTCTAATACGAAATTTCTTCAGAATGTGTCACTTCAAGAAGAATGCCAAGCACTACTTTAGGAGGTGCAACTTCTTTTTAAATGGCATTTTTGCCTCTAAAAAAGGAATTTCTTGTGTTGCTGGAGAAGGTGTTGTACACAGAGCGCTCCTGCCAAGGCTGGGAGTTGCCTAGCAATGCTGGGATGGGAGAGGGGAGAAAGCAATAACAGCCCAGCCTTGTGGAGCCACGGCATTAAATTGGTCTGCAGTGCTCGTCAGCCAAATGAGAAAAGCTACAGGCACTGCTTGGAGCTGATAAAATCTGCTGATCGCTCCCAAATCTCTCCCTTCTCCTCTTCTCTTCCACATGCACGGGGCACTGGGCGTTTCTCCTGCTCGGGTTATTCCCACCCCAATTCCTGCCCTGGCTGGAGCTGGGGGCAAACTCCAGGGTCCAACCCATAAAAATGGGGGCTGGGGGCAAACTCCAGGGTTCAATGTAACGGGAATCCCATAAAAACTGGGTTTGGGGGAAACTGCAGGGTCTGACCCAGCAGGAATCCCATAGAAACTGGGTTTGGGGGAAACTGCAGGGTCTGACCCAGCAGGAATCCCATAAAAACTGGGTTTGGGGGAAACTGCAGGGTCTGACCCAGCAGGAATCCCATAAAAACTGGGTTTGGGGGAAACTCCAGGGGAATCTCATAAGAACTGGGCCTGGGGGCAAACTCCAGGGTCCGACCCAGCAGGAATCCCTTGAAAACTGGAGCTTCCCTATTTCCAGCTGCTGCTACAAACTGAAATAGAGGAACCCCAGCTCCCTGCAGAGCTCCCTGGCGCGGTCAGCGCCGGGATTCCCGCTGCGATCTGGCCCGGCCGCGGCTCCTGGCTCACCTGTGGCCTCGTCCAGGCTCTCGTGGGACACGTGCTCGTTCTGGTGCACCCACTCGCCGTTGCACTTGAAGAAGATCTGCATGGCGGGCACGGCCCTGCAGCGCAGCACGATGGGGTTGCTCTTGATGATGTAGGAATCGTCCGGCTCCTCCAGGAAATGCGGCAGCGTCCCCGGGGCCGAGGGGATGGACTCGGGCAGGGCCTCGCCGTTCTCATTTCCTGAAAGGCAACCAAAGGAAAATCCACGGTTTTTGTGTTTTTTTCTGTCGTCTCATTTCATTGACAGAGTGAAAAACCCACTGTGGGTTTTAGTTAGGATCGGTTTTACTCCGGGAGCACCTGCACCAGGGGTTGGGCTTTGCAAGGACACACACACACAAAGAGGAAAAAAATCAAATACTTGAAGCATAAGAACTGTCAAACTGCCACGAAACAGCATCAAAACCATCACAAAACAGCCCCGCAGGTGGGGAACTGAGGGTTCAGAAGCTGCAGGATGTGAATGGAGAAGTTTTTACCACTTCTTTCAGAATTTTGATCCTTGGGGGCCATCCAGGGCCAAGGGCATTCCTTCAGCAGGGGATGAGCCCGGGTGCCTCAGTTCCTGAATTCCAGAGGCCCTGGAAGAGAGGCTCTGCCTTTAGAACAGCTCCCATCCAAATCCTCGTTGCTGCTCTCAAACCCGGGAAATTCCCACTGATCTCCAGCAGCGCTGGCGTTTATTTCAGCACTTTGTCAGTTTTTGGAGAAAATCCAGAGGAAAAGCGACAAATTGGAGTGAGAAGGGATTGATTTCTGGAGGGAGATCAGAGAGCACCGAGCACACGCAGTCGGGGTGACAGAGGACACGTGTGAGGGTGAAGGGAGCCCGGGATCAGAGGGGAAACAGCTGAGGGCACCAGAGATGTGACTGAAGCCTAAGCAACGAAATTAAGGCAGATGAGAGGGAAGTTGTGTTGCTGTGAAGGAAAACGGAACCCTTCCCGGATCTAGGAGATGACAGGATAACGAGAACATTGTTTTATTTCTATTAAATCCAGGTTCCTGTCCCTCAGCACTGAGCTCTGTGTGTGCAAACACTCCCCGAGCTGTGCTGGGAAATCACAGCCACCTTCAAACAAGTTCCGTGCTTTCAACCCCCTTCTCAGGCTGCTTTAGAAAATATCATCACAACTTCCAGCGTTTTACTCCCCAGCACTGATGCCAATTTCCATCTTGTCAATCCTCAGCAACGCCGCGTCCCCGCAGGCTTTGTTAAATCCGAGCTTTGTAGGAAATCGCGAAAAATGTCACGGAAAGATTTTGGAGAGGCTCGGAAATCCCAGGCTCCCATCAAGGCTCCGCAAGGCAGCAGCACCCCTCGTGTGGAGGGAGAGCAGCAGCTGAGCTCACGAGGATCACCCAGCTGGAGAACTCCCAGTGACCCCGAGTTATTCCACTAAATTTGCTATTTAGGGCAAGGCACGGAGGAGGAGATCCCGGCCCCACTGAAATCCAGGGCGAATTTCTCCTGGCAGGTTGTGTCTGGACTGTGGGGTCTGGCTCGTTGTGGGGTGTCAGGGAGATTTTGGGGCTGGGAGAGGCTCCCTCCCGATGAAAACCTTTCACATGACCAGGTAAGTCCAGGAGCAGCCTTTCCCTGGAAAATCCAAGCAGCCACGGGCCCAGCACACAGGAGCAGGAATGATTCCCTCCCCTCCTGCTCACCCACAGATATTTCTGTATTTTACAGATGGAACTGCCTGAATTCCTTGTGGCAGGACATCGGTGCTCCAGGTGGAATCAGCACGACATTCCCGGATAAATAACATTTTTCCCATTTACCTGCAGGAGCCTCTCCCAAAGTGCCCTTAAAACTCAGAATTTTCCCTTAATGCCTCTTCCTCTTGTGACCACCTTTCTTGTGCCCCAACTCGAATTCAAATTCCTCTGGAAGCTGCTGGAACTTTCCCAGGGGCTGACTGCAAATCCCTGAGTTTTTCCATGTCAGTTTTTGGGATTCAAGCCCTTCAGAGCTACACAGAAAAATCTTATTTTGTAGCAGCAGCAAACGACAGAAGAGCAAAGCCTGACACACAATCCTCGTGGTTTTCATTCCTGGAAAATTACCTTTCAGGAAGGGTTTTGTGTTTTATGCTCTGCACACGAGGCCAAAAGGGACTTTAAATCTTTTTATGACAATAATAGAAATGAAAAAGAAAGGAGGGGGAAAAAAAAGTTAGGAACAAACATTAAATTCTTCTCTGAAATAAACACACTGCTGTTGTCAGAGCATATTAGGAGATCTGGAGAGCAGCAGACAGGGATGAGCCAGTATTTCAAAACTGATTAGGACAATTTAGATGTTAAAATGGGATCTTAAACCAGTGAAAAGCTACGAGGTCTGAACTTTTTTTTCAAATTAAGAATTATTTAAAGTGAGCAGCATTACTCTTTCTATATTAAAAAAAAACCAAAAAAACCCCCAGAAGTTAGAAGCATTCCCAATAAGCTGAGTAACTCACGATAAATGCAAATAAATCTGGCAATAAATCGTGCGAAGACTTTTCCCAAGTGTCTAAACACAACCCCTTTTACACTCTGGTGATACCAGAGAAACAGAGCTCTGGAAGTCCCAGATGGGGCTGAATTCCTCCCTCTCTGATGCAGCAGCCCCAGGATCAGAGGGAGCTGCCTTCCCTCCCTGCCTGGGGGTTGGGATTTTTCCCTGGGGGTTGGGATTTTTCCTCTCTGCCTGGGGGTTGGTATTTTCCCTGGGGGTTGGGATTTTCCCTCTCTGCCTGGGGTTTGGGATTTTCCCTGATATATGTGACCGCCCTGAAGCCATTCCTCCTGCAGGGACACGGGAGCCATTCCCACATGAAAAGATTCCCAATTTCCTCCAAGCTCCTTGTCCCGCTCAGGAACTCCTCTCCCTCTGCCTCCTTTTCCCAAGCGCTCTGAATTTATAAATCCTGGCAGCAGCACTGGGTTGTTCCCTGCTGGTTCGGACCTTTTCTGCCCCCAATCCAGATGACAAAAGCCTTTTCCCAGCTGGAAACATCCCAGCCCCTTCTTTGGACAGGTCCATTCGGGAGCAGAAGCACGACTGGAGATGACCAAAATTCCAAATATTCACATTCCTCCCTTTCCACGTGCCCAGCACTGCTGATCCCTGCTGGACTTTAACCCCCTGCAGCCTGGATTTCCTCCAGCACCAAACGAAGCCGAGCGCCTTTCCCAGGTGCGCTCAGCTCGCCAGGGGAGGCAGGGGATGGAAAAATAAAACGCCTGCTCCAGAACAGAGATTTTCCTCGCGCCTGGAACGGTTTCCATGATGAAATTTGAGTCATTATTCAGTCAGAGAAGCAGCTCGCTGAGATTTGCCTACATTTGCTTAATCAGATGACCCCGGCCCCCACGCCAAGTGGGTTTTTTGGAAGGCGCTCAGGAATTGATGGAAATGGCAGATTTTGGTGCCCACGTGAAATCCTTCAATGCCTTTGTTGTTTCCCCCGGCTCAGGGATTTGCTGGAGCCCCAGGACAGGGTATTTAGCAGAGAAACAAATCCTGAGGAGCCCCACGCCAAAGGGACCTCCCAGCTCAGCCCATTCCACCCCTGCCACGGGCAGGGAACCTTCCACCACACCAGCTTGCTCATCTCCATTTATTCCTATTTTTTCAGTGTTTGAGCAGAATTCCTGATTTTCTTCCTGGCTGCTGTACAGCACAAAGCCAGATTTAGTTTCATTAATGAACTTTAAATGCCTTTGCCCAATAATATACTGAATATTTTACTGGGTATTAACATTTTCCCTGTGAGGAAGAACCCTCAGTAAATCAGTGAATTCTCAATAAATCAATGAACTCTCAATTAATCAGTGAACCCCTCAATAAATCAGTGAACCCCTCAATAAATCAGTGAACCCTCAATAAATCAATGAACCCTCAATTAATCAGTGAACCCCTCAATAAATCAATGAACCCTCAATAAATCAATGCATCTTCAATAAACCAAAGAACCCTCAATAAACCAATGAATCCTCCATAAATCAATGAACTCTAAATAAATCAATGAACCTTCAATAAACAAATGGACCCTCAATAAATCAGTGAACCTTCAATAAACCAATGAATCAGTCAATAAACCAATGAATCCTCAATAAATCAATGAACACTCAATTAATCAATGATCCCCTCAGTAAATCAATGAACCCTCAGTAAATCAATGAATCCATCAATAAATCAGTGAACCCTCACTTAATCAATAAACCCTTAATAAATCAATGAATCCATCAATAAACCAATGAAACCTCAATAAACCAATAAACCCTCAGTAAATCAATGAGCCCTCAGTAAATCAATGAATCCATCAATAAACCAATGAACCCTCAGTAAACCAATGAATCCTCAGTAAATCACTGAATCCATCAATAAACCAATGAAACCTCAATAAATCAATAAACCCTCAGTAAATCAATGAGCCCTCAGTAAATCACTGAATCCATCAATAAACCAATGAACCCTCAATAAACCAATGAACCCTCAGTANAATCAATGAACCCTCAGTAAATCAATGAATCCATCAATAAATCAGTGAACCCTCACTTAATCAATAAACCCTTAATAAATCACTGAATCCATCAATAAACCAATGAACCCTCAATAAACCAATGAACCCTCAGTAAATCACTGAATCCATCAATAAATCAATGAATCCATCAATAAACCAATGAGCCCTCAGTAAATCAACGAGCCCTCAGTAAATCCAGCACGCCCAGGGGCAGGGGCTCCTCAGGGAGCTCTGCTGGGGACCCGGGGGTGCTGTAAGACCCCAGCACCCAGGGGTCTGGGTCGTTCGAGCCCAGCTCGTTCTCGTCAGCCTCTCCCGAATTCCCAGCCCACGCTGAGAGCCCCGAGTGCTGCAGCTCCGTCTCAACCCCTGACATCCCACATCAACTCCACCAGACTGCTCCCCGTGGATATAAAGGATAAACTCCCAGCGGCTCTGCCGTAATCCTCCCCATCAAGTATTTGGGCGACAGGTGGAAAATTGTTCTGCCGGCTGAGGAAGACAAAACCCATCCCTCCCGGCGATTTTCCGCAGCGAAAACTCCAAAAAGCGGACGTGCAATAAGTTGTGGGAATCAATCTGGGATATTATCACGCACCAGCAGCGTGCTGGGGATCTTCAGGCACAGATGAACCCCGCTTATCTGGGGGGTAAAAATCTCATTTCTCCTCCTGAGTGCACAGGATGGGACACCCTCTGGGGCTGCCACTCAGGGCTGTCACCTCTGCTCCTGGGTTCCTCCAGCTCGGGGCTGGATCGTCCCTGGGTTTGCACGGACTGGGGACACTGAGCACACCTGGGGACATCCCCTGTGTTCCAGAGCCAGCCTGGAGGTGACTGTGGGGACCTGGGGACATCCCCTGTGTTCCAGAGCCAGCCTGGAGGTGACTGTGGGGACCTGGGGACATCCCCGGTGTTCCAGAGCCAGCCTGGAGGTGACTGTGGGGAAGGGAAAGGGACAAACACTGCCTGGGATCAGGGTGGGACTCTGAGAGGGCCAGGATGAGCTGGGAGCAGCCCCTGGGCTCTCCTCTGTCCCTGGAAGTGAAGCCAAGGCTGAGCCAGCTCCTCTCCTGCCAGGAGCACACCCGGGGTCCCTCACGGAGCAGAAAAGCTCTGTCCCCCAGACATTCCCATTTCTGGCATTTTTTTCCTACACGGCCCCTTTCCCCCCAGCTTCTCACCACCAGCAGCACCAACGTTGTCACCCAAATCTCTCCTCACACAGAGCCCGCCTGAGAGTGTCACCAAAGAGGCCCTGGTGTCACCAGGACATGGCTGTGGCTGCTCTGTCACACAGAACCGTTCCTCTGCCGGGCAGGGCTCCTCTGGAAGGGCTTTTCCTGCCTCATTTCTCCTTTCTTGTCTCCTCTCCCAAAGCCCCCAGTCCTTGCTCAACCCCTGTGCCCCTGGCACCACTCACTCCCACCTTTATTCCTATAAAACAGGAGGAAGTTTAACACATCCCACCTCTACCCCAAATTCCAGCCTCCATTCTCCTCTGGCTCTGTGTCAGAACCATTCTGAGCATGTCAGAACCATTTCATGAACACCTCCAGCTCCATGGAACTCATTAGAGGAATTTCCACTCACCCATCCCTGGCTGCTGGAGGGGAGGGCGTTTATTAATTTATTTTCCCCAACGAGGATTAATTTGCTGATAAAACATTGCTGGCCCTTCCTGTGCCACAGAGATGAATGTGCATCCCATTGTAATCCCTCCTGGATCCCGAATTTATTTATATCCGAGCTATACGTATTTATAAAAATGATATATTACATTTATTAAATATTAAGTGGGTTACAAACTTGAAGAATCTTTCACACGTTCATACATTTATTTAACATCTAAGATTTTTTTTTTTCCTTTGAGCAGTATGCAAGCAATATAAATCTTTAAAGGGAAAAAGGATCCTCCAGCATCCCAAACAGATGGATCTGGAACTAAAAGACTCCCAGCACGGGGTGTGTGAGGAGTTTCAAACTTCTCCCGAGCACAGCAACCTTGCTGTGCATCAAACTCCAGCATCAGCCCCTGCCAGGAGGAAATTACAGCCTGGAAAATGGGAACCGGGGGCTTGGAATGGCTGAGAGGGCACCAGGACAATTCCCAACACAAAAGGAACTTCCCCTCCCACGCATCAGCCAGAGCCGGTTCCACTCACGGGGAACAGGCCGTGAATCTCTGCCCTTCTGGGGTTATTTCATATTTCTATCGAAAGGTAGCGCGGAAATGAGAGCCAGGGGCTGTCCTGGGACGGATCGGGGGCAGCGATCTCTGCCAGGGGAGATCCAGAACAGAGGGAAGAGGAGATTCCATCCCTCAGAGCCCACCCAGCAGCTCCTGGGCTCCACCTGGGATGGATCAGGGGCTGTGATCTCTGCCAGGGGAGATCCAGAACAGAGGGAAGAGGAGGCTCCATCCCTCAGGGCCCACCCAGCAGCTCCAGCACAGCCTGTGGGATGGATCAGGGGCTGTGATCTCTGCCAGGGGAGATCCAGAACAGAGGGAAGAGGAGATTCCATCCCTCAGAGCCCACCCAGCAGCTCCAGCACAGCCTGTGGGATGGATCAGGGGCTGTGATCTCTGCCAGGGGAGATCCAGAACAGAGGGAAGAGGAGGCTCCATCCCTCAGGGCCCCCCCAGCAGCTCCAGCACAGCCTGTGGGATGGATCAGGGGCGGTGATCTCTGCCAGGGGAGATCCAGAACAGAGGGAAGAGGAGGCTCCATCCCTCAGGGCCCCCCCAGCAGCTCCTGGGCTCCAGCACAGCCCCTCAGTGCCCGAAGTGACACCAGGGACGACCCTGCCCTGCCCTGCTCCTTCTCCTGGGGACATTGCTCTGCCTGTCAGTGAATGACCCAGCAATTCCTGCCAAGGAGCCCTGAGCAGAGCATTTCTGTCCAGAACCATCGAAAATCCCATTTACTGCCCAGCAGAGAGGCTGCAGAGCTGAGCTCACCCTGAGCCTCCTCCCAGGCTCAAAGCCAAGCACAAACCCCTTCCCAGCGCTGACAAACTTCCAGGAGAAATGGATGAGCAAGGCAGGGAGGGGACTCCCCAAATTAACTCCTCTCCTACTGAAAATGTCATGTTTCACCTGCTAATGTGGATTCCTGCCATGTTCCCAGAGCTGTGTCTCTGCTGAGATCTGGGTTCAGTTAATCTTAATTACCGAGACAACGATATGGAAATGCTCATTTGGAAAAAAAAAAAACCCCACAACAGGGGCTCAGAGAGAAATTCTGCTTCATTTCATCCAGGCTGAGTGAGAAACCAAACTCCAAAAACGAGGCCTTCATTCCAATGCTGAGAGCTCGAGACCATGGCAAAAATAAATGGTGAAATTACAATTTAGGGACACTCAGCGGCCGAGTAAGACATCACAGTGCAACTCTCAACAACTGAGCCTTAAATCCCTGATGAGCTCATTAAAACTGGGCTGAGGAATGCTGCAGCTCCTTCTGCTCCTTCAGGTAACTCCAACTGGCTGGGAAAATTGGGATCATTAAGTATTAATAGACGTAATTCCAACACACAGCGCCCAATTTAAATAGGAGTTTAGAGGAGAATATTACCAGATTTCCCAATTCCTGTAAAATCACGTGTGGGCTGCAGAATTCCCAGTCCTTGCTGCACTTTGCACAAATTGAATTTAATGATGGATCTTCATATTCTGAAATTGTATTTCATTGTGATCGGGGAAACAAACTTTATCTGCAGTTAAACAACACAGTTTGGGATGTACAATTTTATCATGCTTCTTCTTACAAAACAAATCCGGGATTTCTGTCCAGTTTCTGAAGTGCCCAGTGTCCCTTCCAACAGGAAAGATCCAATTCATTGATGTTTTCTACACATGTGGAGAGACTGAGCCACAGATTTTTTAGATCTCTCTATTTGCTGAAACATGAGCTCCATGCAATTAAAATTAAAATAGTAAAGCATATTGTTAAATAATATTGTTACAGACCTGTGAGGCTTTGGATTTATTCATGTTTGTAGCTCCCAGCAGCTGTTTTCTGCACTAGGACATGAGCAGATTTCTGTGGTGTTAATTGTTTGGATAAGGGAATGTTTTGCAATTCTTCTTTCACTCTTCCCTTTCCAATCAGATAATTTTGGATATAAGCAATGGAGGCAAAGATATCCCACATGAAATGGGGCAGCAAAAGTTTTTCAGTCTCTCTGAGTTTGCCAGTCTTAAAAATGCTGTTAAATAGAAAACTTAAAAAGTCTCTCCACAGCCCCATGGAGTTTTTTGGGCTGGAAAAGGCCTTTAAATCACTGAGTTCATTGTACAGTGAGGCAGCGCCCCATGGGCTGGAAACGCGTGCTGAGCCCCAAGCCCACGGAGTTCCTGAGGCTTGGTCCCACACCTGGAGTGCAAACAGGTCCCAAAGCCACCCCCAAACCCACCTGGACCCTCCCCAGCCCCCAAAACCCACCTGGAGACTCAACCCCACCCAACCCCGCCATCCCCGAGAGCTGCCCCTGGTTGGGAACGCAGAGAAAACCTCGCTGCCTGCTCCTGATCCCCCCGGGACACCCTCACAGGCAGGGCTTTCTCCCACGGGCCTTTTCTGGAACTTTCCCCCCTTTTTTCCCGGCCAAAGCCAGCCCAGAGTGTGCTGAGCCCCTCCAGACCCTGCAGGGTGAGCAGGACGGAGCCACCCGAGACATCCCCAGCTCATCCCGCACCCCAACCCCATTTCTGTGACAAATGTGCCCAGAACCATCCCTCAGGCAGTTGTTTACCCATCTCCGAACCCGCTCCCCGTTATCCCCCCGCTCCATTTCCCTCTGCAGTGAATCAGAGCCCGGGGTGGTGACGCTCCCCTGACTCTGCTGTCACCACCTCACCTCCCTTCTCTGTCACTTCTGCTGCTGTCCCCATCAGGAGCTTCAGCTGCCTGTTTACTCAGCCCCCCGTGGGGGAAGGAACAAAAGAATCCCCCAAAAAAACAAAAGGGAAAGAGAAAAACAGCCCCAAAAAAAGCCCCATTTGGAAACGCTCTCCCGCAGGAACCTCCCACACCCAACGCCCCTACAGCTGACAGTTTTGTGCGGCACAAAGATTAATAATTTTCAAAACCTGACATTTTCCATCTGAATCACAAGCTACTTTGTGAGAAATCTTTTCCATATCCTGCTCCATGCTGCTTCTCACACAGAAGGGCATTTTAGGCTTTTGTCATGGTAAAGACCCGGCGGATTTCCAGCTGGTGGCTCCGCAGAGGAACTCGTGCTGCAAACACGGATTCCGAAGGATCCTCATCTCCCAGCCACTGAAATCCTCACGCTGCCATACGCACACCTTGGAGAACTCAAACTCACCCACCCTTCCCCTCCTCCCCTCAAAGCAAAGCCCTGCCCAGTGTCCCAGCTGCCCCTTCCGTGGATTTCCCCATTTTCAGCCTGGTTTTCGAGCAATTTTACTCAATATTGCAGTTTCTGATCTTTTACAGAGTCCCTACAAGATTTTTATGATGAATTTTTTTACAAATTCTACAAAATTCTGCAGAATTTTCCAGCTCTCCACAAAGGGGCCTGCGGGTGACACCAGCTCTGGGATCTCCAGCATTTACTGATGGGAAAAAATTCCTGCCTGTGGGGTCAGGGAACACCAGCCCCCTTTTGCTTCAGCATTCCAGGACGGGCCAGCCCAGCATCCTGAGAACACCTCGTTTATCCCCTAAGACTGGAGGAAACTTTGAAGGCGAGATTTTGGGTTGAATTCTAAAGGAATATTTTTGNACCCACAACAGGGGCTCAGAGAGAAATTCTGCTTCATTTCATCCAGGCTGAGTGAGAAACCAAACTCCAAAAACGAGGCCTTCATTCCAATGCTGAGAGCTCGAGACCACGGCAAAAATAAATGGTGAAATTACAATTTAGGGACACTCAGCGGCCGAGTAAGACATCACAGTGCAACTCTCAACAACTGAGCCTTAAATCCCTGATGAGCTCATTAAAACTGGGCTGAGGAATGCTGCAGCTCCTTCTGCTCCTTCAGGTAACTCCAACTGGCTGGGAAAATTGGGATCATTAAGTATTAATAGACGTAATTCCAACACACAGCGCCCAATTTAAATAGGAGTTTAGAGGAGAATATTACCAGATTTCCCAATTCCTGTAAAATCACGTGTGGGCTGCAGAATTCCCAGTCCTTGCTGCACTTTGCACAAATTGAATTTAATGATGGATCTTCATATTCTGAAATTGTATTTCATTGTGATCGGGGAAACAAACTTTATCTGCAGTTAAACAACACAGTTTGGGATGTACAATTTTATCATGCTTCTTCTTACAAAACAAATCCGGGATTTCTGTCCAGTTTCTGAAGTGCCCAGTGTCCCTTCCAACAGGAAAGATCCAATTCATTGATGTTTTCTACACATGTGGAGAGACTGAGCCACAGATTTTTTAGATCTCTCTATTTGCTGAAACATGAGCTCCATGCAATTAAAATTAAAATAGTAAAGCATATTGTTAAATAATATTGTTACAGACCTGTGAGGCTTTGGATTTATTCATGTTTGTAGCTCCCAGCAGCTGTTTTCTGCACTAGGACATGAGCAGATTTCTGTGGTGTTAATTGTTTGGATAAGGGAATGTTTTGCAATTCTTCTTTCACTCTTCCCTTTCCAATCAGATAATTTTGGATATAAGCAATGGAGGCAAAGATATCCCACATGAAATGGGGCAGCAAAAGTTTTTCAGTCTCTCTGAGTTTGCCAGTCTTAAAAATGCTGTTAAATAGAAAACTTAAAAAGTCTCTCCACAGCCCCATGGAGTTTTTTGGGCTGGAAAAGGCCTTTAAATCACTGAGTTCATTGTACAGTGAGGCAGCGCCCCATGGGCTGGAAACGCGTGCTGAGCCCCAAGCCCACGGAGTTCCTGAGGCTTGGTCCCACACCTGGAGTGCAAACAGGTCCCAAAGCCACCCCCAAACCCACCTGGACCCTCCCCAGCCCCCTAAAC
>VZTF01006317.1:154935-185665 GCA_013397755.1 Cnemophilus loriae | reverse complement strand
CTCTCCCGCAGGAACCTCCCACACCCAACGCCCCTACAGCTGACAGTTTTGTGCGGCACAAAGATTAATAATTTTCAAAACCTGACATTTTCCATCTGAATCACAAGCTACTTTGTGAGAAATCTTTTCCATATCCTGCTCCATGCTGCTTCTCACACAGAAGGGCATTTTAGGCTTTTGTCATGGTAAAGACCCGGCGGATTTCCAGCTGGTGGCTCCGCAGAGGAACTCGTGCTGCAAACACGGATTCCGAAGGATCCTCATCTCCCAGCCACTGAAATCCTCACGCTGCCATACGCACACCTTGGAGAACTCAAACTCACCCACCCTTCCCCTCCTCCCCTCAAAGCAAAGCCCTGCCCAGTGTCCCAGCTGCCCCTTCCGTGGATTTCCCCATTTTCAGCCTGGTTTTCGAGCAATTTTACTCAATATTGCAGTTTCTGATCTTTTACAGAGTCCCTACAAGATTTTTATGATGAATTTTTTTACAAATTCTACAAAATTCTGCAGAATTTTCCAGCTCTCCACAAAGGGGCCTGCGGGTGACACCAGCTCTGGGATCTCCAGCATTTACTGATGGGAAAAAATTCCTGCCTGTGGGGTCAGGGAACACCAGCCCCCTTTTGCTTCAGCATTCCAGGACGGGCCAGCCCAGCATCCTGAGAACACCTCGTTTATCCCCTAAGACTGGAGGAAACTTTGAAGGCGAGATTTTGGGTTGAATTCTAAAGGAATATTTTTGCTTTTCCTTTTTTCTTTTTTTTTTTTCCCGACTCCGTGAAATCAGAATTTCCCCTGCTACTGCTCAGTTAACAACCCCTATTTCTTTTCTGCGTGGGAAAGGGAACACCACGGACCCAAACAGCTTTTCCAGCAGATAAAAGGCTCCGGGGAAGGGAGGGCAGTGATTTTCCTCAGGTCCTGGTCAGGACTGAACTCCTGGCAGAGAACAAAGCCGCCCCTTCAGGTTCCAATTCACACTTCAATTTTCCCGAGCCACACTCCTTGTAATACAAGACATTACATCCTCCATGGCTTATCCTCAAATTGCTGGTAATTTTTATGTTGAACAAGCACCCATTTGCAGGGGTTTTCGTGCCATTAGGAGCGGGAATATTCCAATTTGGAAGAGGAGGCTGATGGCTGGAGAGGCAGCGCCGCTCCCTGTAATGCAACCCATGGGCTGAATGCAGAATGGCTCAGAAATACAGGATACAGACCTTGGGGCTCAAGGCTGTGGGTTTTTATAACACCCAGAGCTGGAAACCTGATGAAAATCTACGCTTTTTTTTGTCCCTAATAGGGCAGGGGAAGGGGGTGAGCGGCCACCTCTGCGCGCTCACAACTCACCAGCCGCTCTCAGAACAAAAAGCAGCAATAACATCCCACAACACTCCCATTTCTTTTCCCCCCAGCATGTCAGAAATTACGGAGTATGACATTAGAATCCATCTCCTTCAAGCTCCCCGAACACGATATTTGAGTTCCTCAGTGCTGGGAGACGTGGGGTTTATTAGGTGTAATAAATGTCCGCGTCGGTGATGGGTGAGGATCCAGCTCCTGTGGGAGCTGCTCCCGCTGCAGCTCAGCCCAGCTGGGCTCTGTCAGGATGGAGAGCAGGATGCTGATCCAGCAATCTCCCCCTGATTCCATCATTCCCCACGCGAATGTTTACACCCCGCTGCATTCCCACCCCATCCCTGGTTTTTGGATGCTCTCCCATCCTCAGTTTGCTGCTGCATCCCTCGGGAAGTGCCAGCACAGCTCCTGCAGGTGAGGCTGGCTCAGCTCCTCCAGCACCATCCAAGCCCTGTCTGGAACCTTCCCTTCTGTGCTGTGTGAGCAGCTAAAAATAACCCCCAGCCGGTGCCAGCAGCGCCGAGCCTCCGGTTTAGCTCCGATTTAGCTGCGAGCAGCTCTCAGGCTGCTGTTAAAAAGTCAATGAGATTGAAGCACATGCTTGACTTGCAACTCGTGCTGAACTCCTTTGCCAAGCCTGGTGAGTCTGGGAACTGCATCCCGGGAGCGCCGGGGGGATCTGACCCCACCAGCCGCTGTCACCCCTGACAGAATCTTTAACTCTGAACAGGACTGGATTCGGACACTCGAGGGAGAGCTGGAGCCAATCTCAGCCCTCCCTGTGCCTCCCCCTTGGGACGGGCAGCACGGAGAGCTGCTCTGATGGAACAGGCTCCCTGCAACGTGTCCGTGCTGGAAAACTCCAAATTCCTGCTGCTTCCCAGCTGGATCCCCCTGAGCAGCGCGGCAGGGAACAGTCAGACACAGCGAGGCACAGGCAGAGCAATCCCTGGCACACGCAGCGTGTTCGGGGAGACAAACACCTCCAGCAAAGGGGGGCAAACCTGCTCTGGGGCTGGGAGCCCTCAGCATTCTGTCACCCGTGGGAGCAGCTCTGCCAGAGCAGCACACGCTGCCGTGTTTCGTGTTGGGAGCGGAGAACAGAGAGGAGCGACACCGGTGACAATCTTGTTATTAATAATGTACAAAGCCCTTCCTCATCAGCTCAGACGGCCTGTCAGAGACAAAGCAGCCCTGGGCTTTGTTTGGAGGCAGAACAAAGTGGAGAGGGTTTCATCTCACTTCTAAACGCCGACTGATCCTAAAGAGCCTTGGGAGCGCTGCTGGGGCCGTGCCTTTGACAGGGACAGGCTGCTGAGCAGGAATCATCCCCACACATTCCTGGAGCTCAGTGCCGGGAGCTGACACCGGGAAATTGTCCCAGCCCATCCCAACGAGCTGCTCCCATCCATCCATCCATCCATTCATCACTCCNCCCTCCATCCATCCCTCCATCCATCCATCCCTCCATCCATCCCTCCATCCATCCATCCCTCCATCCATCCCTCCATCCATCCATCCATCCATCCATCCATCCATCCATCCATCCATCCATCCATCCATCCATCCATCCACCCACTCATCCATCCATCCCTCGTCTACCCCATCCCAGAACTGCCCCTGCATGGAAACCTCCTCCCCTCCACCTTAATCTGTTCCTCTGAGCAAATTCCCGCACTGGGAGGGAAGGAGAAGCACCTCTGGGATGTGCCAGCCCCGCTCAGACCCTGCAGAACAGCTCGGCTGCAGCAAACAGCCCCAGCCGGGCTCTGCCCCCACGCTCTGCTCATCTGTCAGGAAAAGCTCTGGGAAGAGCCTGGAATTATTCAGGAGCCCTGCTCCAGTGCCCTGTGAACAATATCCTTTTCATATCTGCAGGATGATAAAATCACTTGTTACTTCACTGCTGCTTGAGTCATCCTCTCGCAGCGTTATTAACCCCGTGCTCACAGCCTGCTCGGGGACTCGGGGCCCTTTTGTTCCAAGACTTGAAGATTTATTTGTCAAGTCTGACAGCTCTGATCTCGTCTTGCAGGGAACAGCAGTGCCTGAACAGGAATTTATGAAATCACGAGCTGCAGGAAATAGCCAAAATCACGGCAAGGGTTGATTTGGAAATGAGGAGGAGATAAACAACATGGAGATAAAAATCTGCATTTCCATAAAAAAGGGACTCACTAAAAAGATCTGAAAGCATTAAAGGAACAGGGCAGTGACAGATCTCACGTGTGCTTCACATGTGGTTTATAGATTTTTAAGAAGATGTAAAAACATTTAAACTCCATCCAGACAGCTTTCATCCTGGACCTTGAGAAATCAACAGGTACAGATGAGACACATTTAGTGTAAAAATGAGATTGGCTTTGCTCTTGCCCACGTGCTAAAGTGAGTGGTGCTACCTTGGGCTGAACTGAAACACGTGAGTTCAGAAAACAGCGATGTGATTAACCCTATCAGGCCTCAGCAGGGCAGTGTTCTGACATTTTAAAGTCGTTTTCCTCATCACAAAACTCCGTCATCTCCTGTGAGAAATGCAACCCGTGGGCACAGGCAGCACCATGCACCATCGGGACCTAATTAAACACAAATAAACCAACTGAGCAGAGCGTCCCCACCCCGGGTCCCAGGAGTGTCACACTCTGGGTGCCCCCAGCCAGCATTTAGGTGACGTTGGGTTGGGTATTTGAGTACAAACATAAATCACCAAACCAGCACAGAAATCACAGCCAGCCCCCCTCTGGTGTGATGTTTGACACTTTATTTAAGTCAGGAACCAAATACACAAATCTTGG
This sequence comes from Cnemophilus loriae, assembly GCA_013397755.1. Classification (NCBI taxonomy): domain Eukaryota; kingdom Metazoa; phylum Chordata; class Aves; order Passeriformes; family Corvidae; genus Cnemophilus; species Cnemophilus loriae. The sequence continues at coordinate 181,514 of VZTF01006317.1, read as the reverse complement.
GGTTTATGGGCATCCAGAACCGGCTCCAGCGCTGGGCTAGACATTAAACCTGAGCCCCGTCCCAGCGGCCACCCTGAGCCAGCCCAGCAGGGACAGACCCTGCCGGGCCTCGGGGACACCCCCGGCCCCACCACGAGCTGCTTTGTCTCTGCAAGGAGAATAAATCAGCACAGATGAATCTCACCGTTGCCAAAGCCCAGCCCATCCATCACCCTCCATCAGGCAGGGCTTTAGTGACCAGGAGTCGATAAAATGTGCTGAAATACCACCCAGGCTGTGCTTGCTGTGCTTTTAATTTGCTGAATAAACACCTTCCGCTGGGATTAAACGCTCCGTGGTCCTGGGGATGGATCTGCAGGCACTCAGCTCCCTCAGACACTCAGCTCAAACCTCCCTGCTGCTCCTTTTCCTGCATTAAAAGGGGTCTGAAAAGTCTGGAGTTCAAAATAGAGCCCTTTTTACGGTTTTACTGAGCCTTAACTACACAAACAAGGGCTGTGTGTCTTACGGGGAGCAGCAGCAGCGCAATAATAGCCCAAAATCTGGTGGAATGTGCTGTTAATTAGGCTGAGCTGAGCCCCAAAAGGCACATTCTGTCTCGGTTTTTGAGGGCTAATTAAGTATAATATCAAGGGGAAAAAAAATCCCCATGAACTCCCCGTTTCTGAATCAAGCAGTTGGGGCAGGAGAAGAGGTTCTGCTGCAGGGGCTCTTACAGGACTGAGAGGATTTCCCATTCTGGCCACCTCCTCGTTGATCCGGTTTTTAGCTCGAGCGCACTCGATGGTGAATATTTAATCAGGTTTCCTCATGGCGGTGTAAAATCTGGCCATAAAATGAAGCAAAAGAGGGAAAAAGGATGCTCAGAGGTTGGATTTTCCAAGTGCTCTGTGGTCAGGGGCTCATTTCAGGAGAACTCAGAACCAGCCTTGGAAAAAACCCAAACAAAGCCCCAAAAAGCCCAACCAAGCAGCAATTCATTGTCAGGTACACCCAGTATTTCCAACGCTGGAATACGAACCCCAAAGCCTGGAGTTTGCAATGAAGAGTTTTGCAGGGGTGAGGAATGGATTAAATCCCTGTTTTCCCCTGGAACTAAACACCACAACCACGGTGTTTTACTGGAAAAATCCCATGCGGAATTCCAGGGTGGACGTGGCAATTCCTTGTGGGGTTGTGGGAGAATTCCTCCATCAGCACAGCACCAGGAACAGGCCAAAGGAGGGAACAGCAGCAAAATTATCCCTTATCCAAGGGATCCCACGGCCGATGGACATCCCCCAGCCCAGGGGAAGAGCTCCCGTCCCCTCCGAGATTCCCTGTCTGGAATTGCATAACCAGGATGCAGCAAAGCCTTTGAAAACACCCCACTGCCTGGTTCAGGGCCCACTGGCAGAGCCCATCCATAAATTAAAGGTTGTGGAGGCTTCAAGGAGAACTTTTTATTCCCCACATGCTCCCCTGTTCTACTCAGCAATGCACAACACAACACCCACAGCACCGGAGGGAAAAGGAATGAAAGGAGCAGTAGGGAAGTAGCAAAATGAGGAAAAAACCCTGTTCAGCAATCTTTAATGAGGTCCTGCTGGTCTGTGGCTGGAGCTTCTGAGAGCAAGGCAGAGAAATTCCACGTAATTACAATAAAAATCCTCAAATACAAACCGGATCAAGCCTGGGTTTTGAGGTAACCGTGGACTGCTCCTTTTTTGTGATGTCAAAGAGGGACTGAGTAACAAATCTCATCTCTCTCATTTTTATCCCATTTCAGCCTGAAACTCTGGATTTTAAATTGGTTTTGTTTGGAATAGACACGGTCTTACTCTTGTCTGCACTTTCTTTGGCTCAAGAACGGGAATTTTCACCTGAGCACAGCTCTGTGACTGGAAGTGGCATCGTCTGGGGAGTGAGAAAAGTGCTTTTTGAGGGGAAAAAAGCATAAAAAGGAGGCCAAAGAGGAGCCTGGCTGTGGCTCCTGGCTGTGTCCGGATAACCTTGTCCCCAGCCCTCTGAGCAGGAACTCTGTGTTCCAAAGGAGGAGGAGCTGGGGGTGTCAAACCTGATCAAAAATCAGAGGTGCCCCCGTGTCCCCTGCACTTTGCAGCCACTGCCCCTGAGCCTGCCGGGCGATTCCTGCCTGGAAACACCAGTTTATTGGAGCTGCAGCCCCTGGGGCAGGGACTTGCTCTGCTCTCTGCTCTCCCCTCCCCGTGGGAGCTGCAGCAGCTGAACCTGGGCCAGGACTGTGGTTAATAAAATGTGAACTGAGCCGGGGGAACAGGGGTTATTCCGGGGGAGGAATAAATTCCAGGATAAATTCACCTTATCCCTGCTGCAGGACAACATCCCAGCCCCTGGAGCTGCAGGACAATGTCCCAAACCTTGGAGCTGCACCACCTAAACCTCTTGTCGCTCCCCCTTTTCCCTGTCCCCTGGACAGCAGTCACACTCCCAGCACTTTTTATGTCTTGTTAAAAGCAACATAAAATTTTTATCTCTTCCTCTGTAGCGACATAAACAGGGAAAGCAAAACACGGCCGCCCTGGGGAGAATTCCTGGCCTGGCCCTGTTTGATTCCTAAAACTCCCCTTTTATGGCCCCTGCGCTGTCCCTGTGAAATATCACGTGTGCTGGGGGAAGAGCAGGCAATAAACGCCCCCCTCCTGCCGCGACAGCGTTTGGGAGCTGTAAGGGACAGGGACAGGGAAGGATGGCAGCGCAGGAGGCAGAGGCACGCAAGAACTGCTGCCTTTAATATTCATTAGTGCCAAACTGAGGCACAGAAGGGCATTTTTCACTGCCTCCTGACGAGCCCTGACACACCTGGAATGAAACAATCCGGCTCTGGGGCTGCTGGCAGCGCCAGGTGGGGCTGGGACGGCCCCAAACCCTGCAGGTCCGGGGCAGCGCGAGCCCCGCTCGGCTCAACGCGAATCCCCGCGGGGAAAATGAGCAGCGAAGTTTAGCCTGGCACTGGAAGTTGCTAAAATGATAATTACAGGAAACAAGAATCCCACTGCCTCTCAGAGGAACAGATGATTCAGCCACATTTAGCTGGTCTGGGGAAAAATACCGGCTGGTGGGGTCCTGGGCCCAGCAAACGCTCACATCGGCAGCGGTGGCACCTCCAGTTTGCCCAGTACAGCAGCTCCCAGTTCCACCCCAGCCCCTGGAGCCTCCCTCCCTCAGGGTGCTCTGATCATCCCCCTCCACCCCACGGAACCCCAAACCTGCCTCAGGTGAGCGCAGGAGCTCCCAGACAGAGCCAGGAGGCCACGGAGTAACAACGAACAGGATGGTGACCCCGAGCCACCGAGGCCACGGAGTAACAATTAACAGGATAATGACCCTGAGCCAGCGGCCCGCCCCACCGAAGGCAATAATCCCATTTTGGGAAAGCCAAATGGCTCCCTGCAGGGTTTTGACTGATGGCACCGTAATTTGCTGTCACCTCCACGTTTCCCACTTCACTCCGTTCACGGATTTCCAAATTACGCTGGAATTGTGTTGTTTGCACTTTTAATCTTGTAAAAACCTCTCCGGCAGCCGCACACATTCCATGGGGGAGGACTCCTAATTTATGTAAAGTATTACAGAAAATGATCTATATGACAGTTTGGTGTAAAATGCTAAATGCAAGTCATTACTCACCAAAGATAATTTGAGAGTATTGTGTCAGGGGAGACATTAGATTGCAGAGGATAAAAAGTTGGAAGAGGTATTCACATATTTATCCACATTTGCATAATCAGCTGCAGGAGGTGGTGCCTGTTCTCCTGGGCCCAACTAACACACAATGAGCTCAACAACAGTTGGGAAACTTTCTGTTATTTTCCAAACTATCCACACAATTCCTGTTTTGAGGGAGTGGGTTTTGGTCTTCCGAAGGCAGCTGTAGTTCCTATCCCAGAAAAAAGCCCATTCCTGGATTCTGGTGGTGTTTGGAAGCAGCCAAAGCTGGTCCCAGCTGGCTGAGGGGATGGGGGCACCGCGAGGGCAGTTTGGTACCTGCTCAATTAAAACATTTATTGATTGCTGCAGCTCTGCAATGGGAGGATTGATCTCTCATTCCCTCATGGGGGAAGGGGTCCCACATCTCCCCAGCAATGGGAGAAGGGGTGGTGACACAATAAAATGGAACAATCCTCATTTCTCCCTGGCTGTCCGTGGAATTCGGGGCTGTTTCCGTGCTCACGCCGCCCGAGGGCTCTGCTGAAGTGTCAGGGAGCAGCTCCAAGCTGCCTCCTCCGCCAGCTGGAACCTTCAGCCTGCTCCTCTTCAAGGCACAGCTATTGATTTTGTACGCCAGGGAGCGATGCTGGAAATTACAACTGTCCCACTGGAAATGATCCCTTTCCCCCCCTCAGACCCGCGCAGCAGCCAGGGTGCATTAACTGCATTCCAAAGCACTCCCAGCCCAGCTGCTGAGCTGGATCTCCACCAGAGAACGTCAGCATCTAACCCCGACAGCTCCTGCGAGGTACCTGGGAACAGCCTCCGCACCCCAGCAGCTTTGGGGCGCTTTCCCTGGAATTAAAGACCCATCAGAGCTGCAGGAACTCGCACAAAGCCAGAGGAACTGAGCGGCTCTTCCCTGATTCTCCTCCTGGAGGTTGCAGCTCCCACAGCCTGCAGGTTTTCCCTTCCTGCACTCAAAGCCGGGTTTTTTTTCATCATCCCCTCTCCTGTGAGGCCCCTGTGCCACCTGCAGCAGGAGCAGCTCCCAGGCTGGCAGGGTTTGATCCTCCCTGCTCCCGTCTGTTCCCGATTATCCCCGATCCACACTCACCCTCTCCCACACAGATAAGCAGCTCCGCGTTTCCAGGGCTCAAATAAATTCGGTTTAATTCAGGGTGCAGAGCTCTTTGCTGTGGCACATTCCTGTTCCTGCTCCTCCATTCTCATCCTTCAGTTCAGGACCTTAAACTGGGGTTGGGGAAGGGCCCAAGGGCTCCTGAGTTTTCAGGCCAGCAGGATCCCTCTGCCAGGCACGAAGGAATATCCAGGAGGGAGCCCTGAGCCCCCCAGGCCTCCCCACACCCAGGGACCCCCAGGGTGTGACAGGTTTGGTGTCCCCAGCGCTGAGGGTGGGACGGGGAGCGACGCCCTGAGCTCAGCAATCCCCAGCCCACCACTCAAAAACATCCCTGGAGGAAAATCACTTCCTCCAGAAGGGCAGGAAAGGGCTAAACACCCCAACCTGAGCAGAGGCACCTGCAGAGCAGCCCCGTGAGCCCCATCCCGGCCCCCAGCACGCCCTGACTGGACAGGAACCCTTCCCAGGCATCCCCACCTGCGCAGCTCCCCTGCCTGTGCTCCCCGGCCCTCTCCAAGCCCACCTCCGTGCTCTGCTTTCCCCACCCCCTACCAGGTTTATTTTTAATTAAGAAAGGAGAAAGCAGCACTGCCCTGGGTATCCCTGAGGCCTCGCAGGCTCCTCCCAGCGCCGCTCGGGGCGCTGAGGGAAGGAGATCCCGCTCCAGGTTTGTCTCCCTGGCACAGGCCCTGTGCCCCGGCAGGACTGAGCCCGCAGGGGCGGCAATTCCAGGCACCAGATGGGAGATTGAAGCCTTGTCCCAGTCCGTCCCCAGTGTCTGGCTCTGGGACACGGCATCAGCTGCTGGAGATTTGGGGATTCCAGCGTGGAATCCCCAAACCTGCGCGCGGAGCAGCTCTGGGGTTTGGTGACAAAACCACGGCCAGACCTGAGCTAATTCCTGCACCATCCACGCTGGAAGAGGTGGGGTTGGAGCTTTTCCAGCAGGATTTGCGCTTCCACTCTTGTTCCTGGTGGTTTGCAGCTCCAGAATTCCACCTTTGCCCGGGCCCTCCCTGCTCCACCCACCAGCCGAGGGGCAGACACAAAGGTCCTGCTTGAGTCCCTCACACGCATTGTCCCTGCTCGTGGATTCTAAAAGAACACGACAGAAGAGTTGCTTCAATGCTTCAAATGGAAGAGGCGTTGTAAATTAAAAATTAAAAAGTATTCAGCAGCTCCAGAAAGAGTTCAAGCCCATCTGTTACCGTAAATTACCTTTTGTTCCTTTATCTTAATGGAGCCATATGCCAGGGGCTGGGAGCTGGCAGCTGAGGGTTCTTCTCTGCCTGTCTCCTGTTTGGGATCCTCGATTAACACTGAGCTTTAATCACCCTCTCACACACTCTGCATTCCCTGGCAGGGCTGGAGCAGAGGCCTCGGGATGAGTCCAAGGGTGTGATCAGGAAAATCTGCATCTCTTGCGCCCCTGCAGCTCCCCTTGCTTTGCCGGGGTCACTGTTGTTTATAACAAATAACTCCCATTGTTCCACAGTGGCTGAAGTTCATTTGGAGTCTCGGTGAAGTTTCTGTGACATCCTCCAATGAACCTGTGCTCGATCCCTGTGATTTGTGGAGCTCCGGCAGCTCACGTGGACCACGCCGTGTTTTCCCAGTTAACTGAGATGTAATAAATAAAATAAATAAAAATTCCCGTTGGGTGGGTGGGAACAGCACACACCTGACCCACCTGGAGATGCAACTGGAGATGCACAGATAGGAAAATCTCACCCAGCACTGGCTGGAGAGAGCAGACTCTGCACTAAAACAAACAAATTGCAGGATTTGGGCACAGCCAGGTTCCTGAGGAATTCCAGCGTCCCCCTGGGCTCTGATCCCCACAGCCACACACCAGGCCTGCCACAGCCTGGATTTCAGAAATAACATTTAAAAACTTTAAAAAGAAACCCCAGGGGTTTGACAAACTCCCTGTTTTGCTCATTTTCTATTAAAATCCCACTGAGGAGCTCTTAGAGGCGACAAAGATGGGCTTAGTCCAGACTGATCCTCCCATTTTTCTCCTTGAGGATGAACTTCAATCCTCGGAGTGTTAAAGCCTGGAAATGAGGGACTGATAAGGACAGCAAAGCACATCTCCCTCCCTCCCTAATCTCTCCATGAGGGTTTATCTTGTCACAGCCCAGTCAGGCTGGATGATCTCGAGCAGTCCCGTCACCAGCTCAGCCACAACAACCCCGGCACAGGCTCCTGAAATCTGCTGGAATTGGGCAATGCCCCTCCAGTGACTTTGTCACTCACTGTCCCCTCCTTACCATGGCCAATCAGCTCTCCTGTCCTGTTTAAGTCATTATTTAACCTCCAAATGTGACACTTTCCAGCCTTAATAGCACCAAAAATGTTCTAATTCCGGTCATTATTTAACCTCCAAATGTGACACTTTCCAGCCTTAACGGCACCAAAAACGTTAGAGAGATAAAAAAAGACACTTAATGTGCACCCACCCTCAAACCCCCAAACCAACCCCCGTCATTCAGAAAAACCCAAACCACCAAAACCCCGCAACGCCTCAGGAAACTCTTCCCATCCTCCAGCCTGGCCATTCCTGGGGGACACCTCGAGTTCAGCAGCACCTGCTGGAGGTGAGCCCCAGGTGTCTGAGCCCCAGCTCTGACTGAAAGCTGACACAAAGTCATGTCCCCGGGGCTCCCACCCGTCCTCGTGAGCTCCACCAGCAGCAATCCCACACCCGCACAGCCACGGCTTCCTCCCAAAACCCGCGGTGAAGATTTGCTGCTCCCCGGCAGGGAGGTGCAGAGGGGATGGACGCGGCCCTGCCTCCCCCGCGAGGTCGGGCAGGGCGGAAAAACTCCTCTTCCAGGGAAATAACTCCCAGCAAGGCCCAGGCTGGCCCTCGCAGGGAGGAAGGAAGGTTATTGGGAGGAATTATTGACCTGTTCATGCCCTAACTCAGGGTGAGAGCAAACACAGCTCCAGCTCGGCTCTGTGCGCGTCAAAACCTTCCCAAAGCCCGACACACCATTTAAAACACCCCATCAGCTGTGGGGAGGAGGGAGCCAGGCTGGGGACGAGCTGGAAGCACAGATCTTCCCTCGCCAGAGCTGATGTGACACCTGGAGCAGACACAGCCCGGCAGGGATGAGCGGGAGGCGCTGCGGATTTCCGCGTTCCCGCTCACGGGAGTGTTGGAAAGCGAATCCCCCGCACAGAAACCCCCTGGGAGCTCTGGGAGGTGCCGAGGGGGGGTTGGAGAGGATTCCCTGTGCCTCCCGTGCCAGCAGAGCCAGCGGTGCAGCCTCTCCCCAGGAATGCAGAATGTTCTCCAAAAAGGGAGATTTCAGCTCAAAACGAGGAAAAGCTTTTTTGGCAATGAGCTCGTGGAAGTTTCTCCGGGAAAATGGGAACGCCTCATGTTCAGACCCAGGCTGGGCACACTGGAAAGGGGAACAGCCCTGCCCTGGCAGCACAAATCCAGCGAAATAGTCCCAAAGTGCTGCTTTCCTGCCCAAAATCCCCTCTGGGAACACCCAGAGCTGCACATCCTGAGGCAGCACCTCGAGGGCAGCCAGGAAGCGATGGCTCCATTCACACCTCTCCTATTCATCAACAACAATAATAATAATAATAATAATAATAATAATAATAATAATAATAATAATAATAATAATAAATAACCCGCTTCTCCAGCACCATCCAGGCAGGAATGGGCAGCCCTGGAAGGGAACGTGAGGGGGAACTCTCGGTGTCCACCCTCGGTGTCACCTCCCCCCACACAAAGGATCAGCTCTGTAATTTTTTGAGACATTTTACTATTAAAGCCCGAAATATATTCAGAGCACCAAACGACACCTCCACTAAATGTGCTTTTTCAGCCCCTAGCCAAGTTTAAAAATAAACTTTGCATCTGTTAGCATTCTATTTCTGCATAAAAGAGAGCAGAACAAATCCTCATAATTTTAAAGATAAAATACTCCACTGAAGATAATGCCACTGCACCACTGCTGGATAACTTCACAGCAGCCAAAGACTCCGTGCTGTAAACCCTTTTATGAGGCTTTAGTGCTTGGAAATGAAATTGTAAACGGGGAAGCGCAGATTGCTTTGATTTAGAAAATTGTTGCCATTAAAGAGTTTACAAAGAACCCGGTGCTGCGGCGCCGTCGTCCCCGAGGTGTCGGGGGAAGAGCTCCCAACTCCTCATAAATATCATTGATATTCCAGGGCTGCTGCTCAGTGCAGCAGGAAACGTCCTGCCCGCTCCTGCGCAGTCCCGGGCAGGACCTGGTGACCCAGGGCAGGGAGGCAGAGAGATTTCAGTTCCATTCCAGTTAAAGAAAAATAAATAAGAGCTTTACTTGGAGCACGTACGTTCCTGGGCTCTCCAGTCACCGAACCAGGCTTCCCAAATCCCTGTGTGCATGGAATCGTGCCTCTCAACTCGTTCTCTGCCTCTGGCCCGGACAATTGGCAGAGGGACAAAGGCAGGAACAGACACTCAGAAATCAAGAGGCACCTCGAGCAGACTCCGATGTCCTCACCACAAACGAGTGCCTGCTCCAGGAGGCAAAGCCAAGGGCTTCAATGAACTGGAAATCGCTGGTTGCTGAGAAACTCCTGACCCAGGTAAGATAAATTCCTCCAGGATGCCTTCAGGAATCTGAATGCATCACATAAACTCGGCTGATCTGCTACTTAAGTTGTTTTCCAGGCCATTTCTCACGGCTGCGTTGCTGAACATGTAATTCCCTTCCAGTGGGGACAAAGGGAAGGGAAAAGCTCCGCTGCAGCCACCACAGAGCACACAGAAAGGGCAAACATCAGGAAAGGCAGAGAGACAATAGTGGCAGAAATGCAAACGTGCCACATATTTCCAGAAAGGCTCCAGAAAAATAAAAAACCCAACAGAAAGGGGAGATTGCCTTGGCGAGGAAGCACAAACCCAGCTGCTTCCACCAGGCTTTGCCAGGAGCAAACCCAGCCTGGTGAGCAGGAAAACAAAGATCTTTATCCTTGGAAGACTTTCCTTGGAAGACATCGGAAAGCAGTCCAGGGATTCGAGCAGTTTGGGGGAAGCCCCTGCCCTCTGCACAGCCTCTGTCACCCCAGGGAGCCCCAGTCCACAATTCCATCCTTCCCTGGCTTCACTGGAGGGGAATTCGGAGCCCTGCCCGGTTTAGGGGCTGAGCCTTCCACAGAATTCCTGCCTGGACTGGTGCCCACCTTCTGAGCCCTGCCACGCTCAGGATCCCCACAGGAATTCCACTCCCATTTCACAGCGACACCTCGGGAACGGCTGGATCTGGAGCCTGAGAGGAAGGAATAAACTGGATGGAGATTTATGGAACTATTTTAGGATATCAACCCCCACGCATTAGACCTTCCCCGCTGACTGCCAGCCAGCATTCCATGGTTCCCAGAGAGTCTTGGCTTCCCGTGAACTGTCCTGAAGGAGGGGTGGGATCCAGAGTTTCCACAAACTCTGCTCACAGCAGGAGCTGCCGATGCTGCCCAGGCCTGGCGAAACGGGCTTGGTAACACTCGCCCCCCTCCAAAGCACCCCCGGTGCCACAGCCGCTGGTTCTGTCACTCCTCACCTCCACCCTTCCCAAAATCCGGGTGGAACAGGGAAAAAATGCAGTTTGTGATTCCCTCCTTGCCCACCCCAGCCCTGCTGCTCCCTCAGAGCCCCCCTGGGATGCTCCAGCGAAATCCAGGCTGGACGAGAAACACAAACTCTGTTTTTTTATCAGCAAATTCTTTCCCACTGACTCTGGAATTTCTCCCTTTTTTGATCCTTTAATATTAAAGATGCTTTTGTGCTTCAAAGGTGTAAAATCAAGGACTTTGTTTCCAGGCTTCTGGCAAAGCTTCCCTGCCAGAGCTCTGTCCCAGGAGGAAATTTCAGTTCTTCAAGAGGGTTGTTATTTTTTTTAATATCACCATCCATTAACAGAGCTCTGAAACCTGAATATTGATTGACTTTTGACATATTATTGATGAAACCACTGTTCCATGCAATTTATTCCTACAGACGTTATTCAGCTTTAAATTAAGCTCAATGATTATTTAAATTATTTAAAATGGAATTATTAGTTAAATTACAAGCAATAGCAATTTAAATTGTTATGAATAAATAACAACTTAGGAGGTCAACAAGTGTTTTAATTGGTTTTAATTTGCGTGTGCCAACTATCCTCTCAGAGTAATGAGAAGAAAATGGATCCAGATCCAGAGGTGAATTTTCAGACCAGATGTTGCCAGGGCAGCTTTTCACTGTTCTGCTACTGCCCAGACTCAATTTCATCTTGAATTAAGTAATTGGCTCCTGGTACAGATAAAAGGGGCCTGGACAAGCACTCGATTTTCCTTTTTATCTTCTTTAAGGACAATAATTAGTTCTGCATTCAGAGCTGTGTTCATCCCCCTCGTTCCTCCCACAGCATCACTGCTTTGAATGGGAACATGGAGAGAGAGAGGAAAAAATAACAACAAAACCGAGAGTTCAAGGCCAGAGCAGCTGCAGGAATTGGGATTTTCAGGGCTGGTTCCGACCCTGAGCTCATCCCCAGGGAATTTCTGCTGCAGGACAGGGCCTGCCCTTCTCGGGGACTGTCAAACACATTTGTCCCTCATTCCTGTTTTGCGTAAAACAGCGAAAAAAAAAACCCCAAAACCTGGAGCCTCAGCACTCCCCAGGCCTGCCAGGCTCGGTGGCTCAGGTTCCCCAGCCCAGGAGCCTCCCCGAGGGGCTCCACACCCTGAACACCCTGAGAAATGGGGACAGCCTTTATTTGTGCCTTTCCCCGCACAGCCTGGCAGCAATTCCAGATCAAACCCCGCTGGAAGTGCCGCAGGAAGAGCCCTGGGAAAGCCCCGAGGCCGCTCCTGAGCTCTGCACGCCCCGGGTGGCTCCAAGCCCTGCACATCCACCCCAGGCTGTGGCTGCCTTGCCTTGCCTTGCCTTGCCTTGCCTTGCCTTGCCTTGCCTTGCCTTGCCTTGCCTTTCCTCGTGGTGACTCCGAAATCAGGGATAACGGGATGGGGTCTGTCCCTCTGGGAAAGGGCCGGCCTTTGTTGGGGGTTTTAGCTGGGTGTTCACTGCAGCCACACTTGAAAGCATCTCCTGCTCCTCCTGAGGGAGGCACAGCAGTGCTCGGGAAGGATTTGGGACTGACCTGTCTGAATAGGACAGATGTGCCAATATGGGATTTCATCGTGGGATGTCTGATATCCCATGCAATAAATCTGATATAGAGTACGGGGAGCTGAGGGACCCCCAGGGAGCAGAGCCCAGCTCCGGGCCCTGCACAGGCACCCCGACAGCCCCACCCTGGGGATGGGTGAGGAAAGGTTCTGGTCCCTCTGGCCACCAATAATCCCTCTGGCCATCAATAATTTCCTCTGATTATCAATAATCCCTCTGGCCATCAATAATCCCTTGGACCATCAACAATCCCTCTGGCCATCAATAATTTCGCCTGCTCTGGCCCTGCACAGGCACCCCGACAGTCCCACCCTGGGGATGGGTGAGGAAAGGTTCTGTTCCCTCTGACCATCAATAATTTCCTCTGCTCCGGCCCAGCAGCTTTAACCTAAGAACCACGTGGACCCCGAGGCTGGGGACTCCTGTGTGCTGAGGCTTTCTGTGCCTCAGCAAAGGGAGATTTTACAGCCCCTCAGCACAGAACTCAACCCTAGCACAGCTGCTGTTGGTAACTCACTCGGCCCGCCACGAGGTAAACCCGACAAAAGCCCTAAGAAAACATCGCCATAAAACGCCAAATCCCCCATTTTCTGAACATTTTACTGCCAGAGCTCCCCTGGGAAGCTGACTGGATTCCTCAGGACACCTTCCAGGTTAAATAAAGAGCAAACCCCAGCGCTGCCTGCGTTTGCCAGAGCTTGCAGAAACGCAGCCGTGGCCACCAGCGCCCATAAAACATTTTAACTGAGCACTAATTTAAACACAACCTTTGGCACTCACAGCTCGCTGAAACAGTCCTGGAAAGGCAGATTTATCCCAGGTTCAGATTTACCTGGTTCAGATTCAGCCAGGCACAGCCCAGGGAAGCCTCTTGCCTCAGGTCACCGTTAAAGTTTATAAAATCAGACCCAAACCCGCTGCGTTTCAGCCCAAAGCTTCAATGACCCTTCTGCAGCCACAAGCCAAACCCACCCTGTAAAGTGGCCTTTTTTGCACTGATTAATTTTAGGGATTATCTGAAAACGCCACTTGAAAAGAGGAGGGGAAAAGCCATGAATGGGGGGGGGGGAAAAAAGAGAGTTTAAAAAGTGAGGAAAAAGAAAGGGAATGGGAACACAGCACAGGAGCTGTGACATTTCCACCCCCAGAATGTCCAAGGTGCCACGGGAGGGCTGGAAGGACACTTTTATCACAGCTGGACAGCAAACAAAACACTTCCAAAAAATCAACCTGAAAGGAAAATCTCCAGGAGCAGAAAAACCAGGAAGGAGCAAACATTCCTGAGCCAAAGGCCTGGGGAGGCAGAGGGGGCAGAGAGGGAGATCCAGCCCAAACATAAACCTGGAAAAGTCTCCTCATCCTTGGCTTCTAGAGAGGCACTGCTGCCACACCCAAAATGTCATCATGAAACCCCAGAAACACCAGGGAAACAGCAGCAAAGCACCGATTTTGACACAGAAACAGAAATAAAGGGCGAAAAGATCAAATTCCAAGTGGGTTCCTGGGCTGTCCCCGTGGGCTGTCACCATCCCACCCCGAGTCACGTGGAAATGGAATTATCGCCGACTCCAGAGCACTTGGGAGGTTTTTATTTCGAATTGTTTGTGAGGAGGGGCCCCATTCTGAGTTACTTTTGAAGGATTCTGAGCTCTGGAGCTGCCTCGGAGCGGGTTTAGGCACACGAGGCACTGGAGGGTTTTCAGCAAGCAGAGCCCACCCTGTGGAGGATCCTGAGACGCTGCAGAGCCCGTGGTGGCACTTTGTGACATTTCCAAGTGGCGGCAGCGCCAGCGGCAGTCACAGCACAGGGACAGTGACGTAGGTGACAATTATGTCACGGTTAAGCAGCTCGGGGTTTGTGCCAGCCCCGGGGAGGGGGTGCAGGGCTGAGGTCGTGGCTGATGAAATCCACTGGCAGCAGTAATCCAGCGGAAAAAACCTCAATTCACATGCAATTAAATCACTCTTTAACGGGAAAAAACCCCCAGCACAACAATGCTCCGCGAGCAAACTCCTCTGGAACCCTCTGCTCCTCTTCCCTCCCTGCCTGACCTGGAGCCCTCCCCAGGGGGAAAATCCTGTTTGTACCTCAGAGATCCAGCACTGAACCTCGTCCCTGTCACCCCGCGGGCCTGGCTGGGCACTCAGGGCTTTCAGGAGCTCAGGCAGCAGCACCGCTGATGCTCCCCATGGTTCCACTAAAACCACACCAAGAACCTCCCCGTGCTGCTCAGCCCCTCTCCGTGCCCCGAGCAGCCGAGCCTCCAACCCATCCCAGATTCCCTCTGCTGCGTTTTTTCCTGCCAAGTTATCCCGTCCCAGAGTCCCTGGAGGATTTGCTGCCAGCCCCAGGAGGGTTCTGGGGAACCTTTGAGGGTCTCACCCTGAGGGCAAAGTCACACCCCAGGGTCCTTTACCCCAAAACTTCCCTCATTCCCGGGGCTTTGGCCAGGAATTCCTCTCCCAGACGCTGGGAATTTGAACAGCGGTGTTTCGGTGCTTACAAATCCCAGCCACACGTGCCCAGCTCACCCAAAAGAGGAGACACTCAATCCCCCCAAATTCCTCAACCCCATTTCAGCACGAGCTGGGTCCTGCAAACACAGCCTGCTCCTGCGGCCAGCACAGGAAATCTGATTTTAGGGATTTCAGGAGGTCTCTGGGAACAGGCAGATCCATCAGGAACAGGGCCTGGAATAGTCCAAATAAAGATTCCCGATGCTTTCCCCCGGCATCCCCACAGTTTCTGTCTCTGGCAGCAAATCCACACTGGCCAGAATTCAGAGCACAGCACCGAGGTGCTCTCACCTGTTTGGGTGGGAAGGGAAGGGCTTTGCTCACCCCAAAGCTTTTGGTTTGTTGTTTTTTTTTTTCCCCCCACAAAAACCATGACGTGAAATTTTTGGGCCTAATTAAACAGAAGGTGATTGGGTTTAGGTCCCTGGGCGGTTCCTCCCAGCCTTGAGCGTGTTAATTGTCTGTGCTGAGAGCCCACAAATCCACCCTGCAGTCCATCAGCTGCCCGTGGAAGGAACCTGCAGCAGATTTCATTTATTTATTTATTTATTATTCTGGGGGGGTGTAAAAAAAGAAAACCCCAAGCTCCACCACCTCCAGGTGAAGCAGCACTGTTGTGCCAATTATCTAAAGCCTAATTAACCACAGAGGATTGCTGTCCGTGCAGCATTCTGTAAATAAAATTCTGCTTTTCATCTGGCAGAGCCTCCTGGGGATAACCAAACTTCCATTCCCAGGGTCTGACCTGTGCCTGCAGCTCAGGGCACGGAAAACAGGGATGCAGATCTCTGGGAAGGGAGGAAAACAGGGATGCAGATCTCTGGGAAGGGGGGAAAACAGGGATGCAGATCTCTGGGAAGGGAGGAAAACAGGGATGCAAATCTCTGCACCTTCAGCACTTTCACTGCAAACCGAGTGGGAAGAGTCCACAGCTCCATTTGTTGTGTTAATCCAGCAGTTTTAGATAAAATTCTGCTCAAATGCTCCCAAAAAGTCCCTTTTGTTCCCAGCTGAGCCCGTGACAGCAGCAGCTGCCGGGCCCAGCTCTCCAAGACTAATTGGTTCTCACCAGATCTAGAACAGAAAAGCCTCTGACATCCTCAGCCCGAACTTCAGCAGGATTTCAAAAATTAGTAAATAGGCCTGAGGAGTCACATGCTGCAGCTGTAATTGAGGAGAGGCTATTTTTGCCCTTTAATTTTAATGCGGTTGAAGCTATTAAACCAAAAGTGGTCCCTTTGAGACGCTCTGCACCATCCCAGCCCCTCCGTCTGCAGGATGACGCGGGGAGGCTGCGCCGACGTTTTACGGTTTCAAAAGTCCTTCTCATTCAGGGCTTGAGCCATTTTCCCTTCCTTGACACAGATTATTACAGAGTTAATGGAAATTGTCTGCAGGACGGCAGATTTTTATTCCTGTGGGCCTGCAAACGTCGTTGTCACCCCTGGGGGAGAAGGGAATCCAGGCTGGGCCTGGCAGGCAGAGCCCCACACTCCCTGCCCAGCACGGACCTGGAATCCCTGCAGGCAGCAGGTAAAACCGAGTTTACGGCAGGTAAAATCCAAGTTTACAGCAGGTAAAAACCGAGTCTACAGCAGGTAAAAACCGAGTCTACAGCAGGTAAAATCCGAGTTTACAGCAGGTAAAAACCGAATTTACAGCAGATAAAATCCGAGTCTACAGCAGGTAAAAACCGAGTCTACAGCAGGTAAAATCCGAGTTTACAGCAGGTAAAGGAGGAATTGGGAAGGCAGCAACTTCTGTTTGGATATCAGCAGGCCACGGGGAGCATCAAAGGCAATCTCCAGCGGCAGAGTCGGGGCTGGGGCAATTTTCCCTGCCAGGATTTCCCCTGGATTTCGGGGCTTTGTGAAGCAGACCCCCCTCAGGGCAATCACTGCAAACCCACAAACATCCTCTGCTTTTGGGGGAAAGCTTGGGGAGCTGCAAGCACGAACACCCCACACCTTTAATGGAGGTATGGAAGGGATTGGAAAAAGGAGGAGAATCCTTCAGCTCATCCTCTGCATTTCTTCCCTGTTTCAGCCACGGGAACATTTGCCAGGGGGTTTTTAACTGATTTTATTTTGTTTTATACCAAGTGATACCCACTTACAGATGTCTGCTGATTTAAAGCTATTTAGTAAAAAGCTGAACTAAAAACCCATTCCAGCAATCTGGGACTGCCCTGTTCACATCCTGCCCCCTCTGAATCCCCCCCAAATGGATCACTGGGTGTTTTATTCCCAATGCACTCCAAGCCAGACCTAGAGCTGCTGTCCAGGAGGGAGAATTATTTCAATAATCACATTTTAGGGAGTTATGAGCTTTTCTTTTTCTCCCTCATCTGTCACACACTGAAATCCTTTCCCAGAAGCTGCGAGTGAGGAGAGCAGAGGAAACGTGCTCTGGAAAATGGGGATTGGGAATCGAACTGGCGCTTCTGGTCGGGGAACTGACGCCTTTCCCAAGGCAGCCACCCCCAGCCTGCCACCCTCAGCACCCTTTTATTCCATCCTCCCCTCAGCTCTGGCCTCCCACACCCTCCTGGCCCCAGGGGAGGTCTCACGGAGGAGCTCAGCCCTAAACCCAGCTGCTTTCCAGGCAGGATGAGCTCCCTGAACCCCGGTGGCATTTCCCAGCGCTCAGCCCCGGCCCAGGGTGCTGATAATGCCATTAAACATTGCCAAGGCACATCGGAGGACTCAAGGCTCCAAAAAGTGCTTTTCATCCCTTTGTGAGAAGCCAGAGAAGACAAAGATATTCTTTGAAGTTCCCTCTCCAAGCGCAGACACCGGGACAGGATATCCGTGCTCCTGATAAGCACGGCTTTATGAGTGCTCAGAAGTGCTCCAGGTCTGGAGGAGCAGCACTGGGGGTTTTATCTGCCAGGGCCACGCTGACACAGAGAAGGGGCTGACAGCAGCACTCCCAGGTGAAAGGCATCTGCTCAGGGCATCGGCTCTGCTCGCCCCCAGCTGCAGGATTAATCCTGGCAAAATATGATTTATGTTGGACTCTCTGGGGCTGAGATAAGTCAGAACAAAAGACACGTTGGGTGTGTTTACTAAAAAAAAACAAAAAAAAAAACCCCAATAATTCCAAGCAGCTACTGTGTAATTTTACAGAGGAGAAAAAGTCTTTGCAGAATAATCACGTCTTAAAGAAATCTCCCAACAATAATCCTCCCAAATCCTGCTCGCGAGATGTCTGCAGCAGAGGCTTTGCAGCACTCAGGAAACCTCCCCGGGAGCAAGATCCAAAGTTGCCGCAGTTAAATGAACATTTGGTGGGACCTGGGTTTACCTGACGCCGTTCAAATAACGGAGTTTACATTTCCCTGCCCCCGGCAGCTGCTCTGGCGTTTGGAAACAAACACGAAGCTGTGGAAAAGTCAGACTGCAAGTGATCAGATTATGGACTGCATTAATTTCATTCTTGTTCCTCTCCTGCGTCGCTCGTGAAAACCGAACCTTTTTGGACGCATCGCACGCGGCAAACGGAGAATTGCTGGGATATCCACAGAATTCCCCTCTGGCTGCTGGGCTGGGAGTAGGGAACGCGCAGGGAGGTGACAGAGCTCCCCACCTGCAGGACCTTCTAACAGGGACTCTGGTCGATGCCCAGTGCCCTAAATCCAAGAAAAAACCAAAAAAACAAAACAAAACACAGCAAAAAACCCCCAAGGATGTGCAAGGCCGTGTCTGAGGAGCACCAACAGGGCCACCCAACCTTCTGAATTAAAAGTCCTAAAGATCCCTGACATAACCAAAGGACTCCCCACAGTCCCCTTGTCCCAGTGCCCCCCTTGTTCAGCCCCTTCCTTAACCCCTCGTTCCCCAGGAGCTGCGGTGCCAGGGGAGGCTCCCAGGGCAGGGACAGCCACGGGAGATTTGCTGATCCCAGCAGAAACCCTCTAATGACAGCCCAGAGGGCAAACCTGCTTTCATAAACACAGGGCACCACCTCAGCCCGGGCCTGCGACAGCCGAGGTCTTCATGAACGCCTGCCAGGGATGAACCTTTCGCCACTGCAGAGCCCACGGAGTTTTGTTTCAGGGTTTTATTTCACCCAGATAAACAAACCTCAGTCCTCTGATCAGCGCTGTTTGCTCTGCACTCCGAGCGAGCTCGGCCAGGCAGCGCTCTAAGGCAGAGCAAACACCTTTGTTTTCCAAGGTATTAAAAAACCACCAAATTCAGCGTCTGGGGCAGCTGCATCGCCATGAATTCCTGCACTGAAAGCGGTGGATGCAGCCTTGAACCACAGAGCAGCGCCCAGCCAAAATCAGGGATGGATCACGAGCAGCTGCCCCGATCAAAATCCATCCTTCCCCCCTGGAAAAAATCTGAAATGCATCTTTCCCCCCCGGAAAATCCAAAATGCGTCTTGCCAGCACCCCTGGAGCACAGCCAGGCTGCTGCCCTGGGGCTGCCTGCACTGCTGCATCCAGGGACAGGGAACTGCAGGGACCCTCCCTCCGTGACACCCAAGCAGGGTTTGGGACCCCTCTGGAGCTGTGGTTCCTCGCTGGGACACAGCAGCTCCAGAGGCTTCAGCGGAATTCCATGAATTCGTGGAATTCGTTCCTTTCTGGGTGCCCTGAAAACCACCCAGAGCATTTTCAGCAGCCACAAAGAGGGGTTCCCCCCCTGCCTGCAGTGCCAGGAGGGTCACAACCAGAGGGCAGGGACAGCTGAGGCTTAAAACAAGTTCTGTGCCTGTTCCTGGGATGGGAGCTGATTTTATTTCTCTAGATTTTTATTTTTCTAGATTTTATGTCTCTAGGTTTTATTTCCACACCCTCGAACCACTGCCCCCTTCCAAACTCAGACCCGACTTAACCCCACAGAGCCACGGGAAGGGAATCAGCCGCCCAAACCAGGAGGAAAATCACTGCAAGAGGGACAAAAACACAGCTACAAATCACAAAACAACATTTCCACCTGGAGGCTTCTGGATGTCAGCTACGTTTTGTTCAAAATATTGGAAATCCGAGGCTCGGGGATGCTCCTGGGAGCTGCAGGAAACAACGAGCACTCCATGGTGCTGAACATGACACAAGGCAAGAGTCAGAGATTTCCACAAGGCTGGGTTAAATCAGAATAATGCTGGTGAGAGATGCTGAGGGGTTCTGAGAGCTTGCATCAGGTCTGCAACTCATTTACAGGGAAATAAAGGAAAAGCATCACAGTCGCTACCCCAAAGTGAAGGGTTTTTCAGAAATGCCCTGTAGATTACTACTTAAGCATTATCCAAAACATTTCCTGATGTAAAAACAGCAGCAAACCGCCCTTGGCTCGCTGTGATCTCATCACAAACTGTTGTTTATGGTTGTTGAAGGTCATTTATTCCACGTGCACCGGACTCCCCTTTGTCAGGGTCCCTTTTCCCCTGCCAGAGGTGCCCTCTGAGACCTCCCCGTGTCCCTGTGCCAGGGGGCCCTGTCCCTCCTTGTCCCCCTCCACCGGGAATCCTCAGCTGGGGGAGGATCTGAGGAGCTCCGTGGCCGTAAATCCGAGCCCCGCAGCCCTGGCTGGGTTCAGGCACTGCTTTCCCACGGATTTCCAGCATCCTGCCGGGCCAGGAGGCTCTGGAGGGGCTCTCAGGTGTCCCCATCACCCAGGAGGGACGAGGAGCTGGGAAATGCAGCGGGAACGGGGCTGGAGCAGCACCCCCAGCACCAGCTCCGCTGCCAACGCCGCGGCCCCTGGCTCCCCCCAGCCCTCAGGTGCCGCTTCTCTCCCACCTGGGCGAGGCTCAGCCCCACCTGGAGCCAGCTCGGAGCTCAGAATCCCCTTTTTCTGTTAAACCCGACCTCGTTCCTGCACACTTGGAGCGGAGTCAAAGCCAGCGCTTCCCTTTCTGCCTCACGAGGCAAAGAGACCCCCGGGGCTGCCAACTGTGCCCTGTGCAGAGCCAGGGCTCGGCCCGGGCACAGAACCTGGCACCCCGGCACTGCCAGGGCTCGAACCCCCCAGAACCAGCACCAGGCAGCAGCAGGAACGGGGAACCACGAAACGTCCTCCCCCAAAACGCCACAAGTAACTCCTGCCCCAGGGGAGCTCCCTCCTGCCCGCGCGGCACGGAAAACAGCCTGGCTCCCCTAAAAGCGTTTCATCCCTCTGGCAAAGCATTTCAAACGCAGCTCTTACACAGGCTTTGACAGAAAACAACCCCAAACCTCGTCCGCGCCAGCTGTGGGCATTCTGTGGGGTTTTAAAGAAAGCAAGGGTCAAAAATGTAACCCAAACCCAAGTCCTGTTTCCGGGGAGCAGCTCCTCTGCTTCCCCCAGGATCAGAGGGAGGATTTCCAGGCCGGGAAGGTGGAAGCCACAGGACCACGCAGGGTTGTTTGTCCCCACCGTAACAGGCGAAAGTTCCTGTTCTGTTTCTTTAAGGCATCAAATCAAGTTGTATTTAAGAGACTCGACACCTCACTGTCCTCTCCAAGAGCCACACAAAGATGTGACAACCCCCGAACAAAATTATCCCCCCAAATTACCCCAAAACTTATCCCAAACTTCAGGGCCTTTTCCTTAGGCTGGGGCACATCCATGGGAATTTTGCCACTTATTTTACAAACTGCTCTGCCACCCCTCCCGGGGGTAATCCCGGTTTTATTCCTGCTGTTCCAAGCTGTGATTCCCCAGAGGGAAGCAGGAGAGGCTGGCACAGCATTCCTCACATCGCAGCTCCCAGCCTCGGGCTGCTGAGCACAGCTGAAAGCACAAAATGAACAAAACACCCCAAAATCCTCAGGAAGAACTAAAGGTGAGACCTCAGGGGGATTGCAGCGAGCTCTGGAGCTCAGCACCAGCCGGGCACCACCTTAGTGACTGAGACTCCATCAAAGCAGAGCAGGAATGTTTAAATTGCAGCCGAAATTGGATCCAAAACAAATCTGCATGGGAGCGGGCGAGCCAAGGAGCAGAGTTCTCTTCGGGAGAAACCCATTCCCCCTAATGGAAGGATAATCCTGCCGGATTCATCGATGCTGACAGATTAAATACTCGGAATTCATCTTTCATTTGGTCGGCTCATTTGACACAAAACAAGCCCCGCGTTTTTAACGCTGCCGTGGGAGGAGGAGGAGGAGGAGGAGTTTGGCTGCTCCTGTGGAATTAATGGGAATCCTCTGGGAATTCAGCATGGCCTCGAGATGTGGGGCCAGGGGACAACGGGAGGGACTCGCTGGTGCCACTCTGACCCAGCCACCTGTGGAGCTGTGGGGATGGTGCAGAGCTGGAATTTCACGTTCCTGCCTGGAAAACCCCGTTCATTCGTCCCTGTTCCTCCTCAACACAGAACCCAGGGGATATCCTGTATTTTACTGGAATTCCCTGCTGCCCCTCCTGCCTCCTCAATCCCCCCATGAAAATTCCCCCATGGAGAAATTCCAGCCGTGCTGAGCTTCCCAAGGGAAGGGTTTTGAACCTTGAGCACGGAGCTGAATGAACTCAGGCCATCAGGGCTTCACTGAGCTTTGTANGAAAAAAAAAAAAAAAATTCATTAGGGATGATGATGTCCAAGTGTAATTAATGCAATTCCTTGCATGGAAATTCCTAAAAGTACTTGGCACTAAACAATACTGGGCAAGTCACTGGACTTAACAAAAGTCTCTTTATTAAGAACATTTTGGAGTGGTTCAGAAGGCCACGAAAGGGTGGGTGGGGAGGGGAAGGTGATGAAAATCTTCATCACCTTAGTGCAGGTAAATTGAGGGTGCTCAGGCTCCTCCGTGGCGTTGGCACCTCTGAAGCCCTGCCTGCAGGGTGCCCCAAAATGGGGTTTACTGAGCCCAGCGAGAGCTGCTGGGACACAAACCCTCCCCAGTCACCCACACTCCTGCCCTGAGCCACGGCCACGTGGCACAACCAGACCATTGCGAAGTATAAATAGAAAATGGACCGTTTTCGTGTTTGAGGCAGATGAATGTGACCATCTGCTCCAGCAGCATCCCAAAGCCTCTGAAACAGCAGCCTCTGGTGTCAACATTCTGCTCCTTCCCTCAGACTCCACCTTCAACCAGAAGCAGGGCTAAAAATACAGAAAAGACACAGCCAGCGGCCCTCAGGCCTCCTTTGCTCTGTAATTTTCCATCTTAGCATAAATCCCATTATTTGTGCCTGGAACACACTCCAGCACATTAAAACACAAGATCAGTGCTCTAAACCAGACCAAACTGGAGCATATTCCTGTCCAAAGTCCGGCTTTGCCACGTTCTCTCTGAATTCCCTCCCAAACTCTGTTACAACACAAACACAGCAACAAATGCAGAAAAAACACAGGACTGAATAGAAGCCCCAACAAAACAATTCCAAACCACGAACTCCTGCGTCCTGCACACCCAGTTCTGCCAGCCCGCTCTTCAGAGAGTCCCCAAATTCCCCGGGTTTCGAGAAGATAATCATTGTTCCAAACCCCGAGCGTCCCTGCCTATAAAGGACAGCGAAGTTCCAGCACCCACACCACACGTGGGTCACCCTGGAGGGCTGGGAAACGCACCCCGTGCAGATCCTCACCCCACAGGGGAAGGAAGTTTATTTCTTGAGGAGTTACAAATTAAATAATATAAATATTGACGGAGAAGCCCACGCGAGGCACTGCAGGGGAGTGGGAGGACGTCTGTGGTTGTTATTTTAATGAACACTTTGTCCTAACGAGATAAAAATACGGAATTATCTGGATGGAGCGACTCGAGCAGAGCCAGGAGGGGTCCCAACAGCACCCAAGTCCCGCCTGGATTTGTGTTTGTGCTGTGCCAAGCCCAGGGTTGGGTTATCAATACCCCAGCTGAGGTATTGATAACGCTTGGAGGGCAGGTAAATCAATGCAGGGACACCTGTGCCCTCAGCCAGGGCTGGCGCGGCAGAAATGTCCCACCCAGCACTGCTGGATGTCCCCAGACACCTTCACTGTCCCCAGGCTGTGGGAGCAGAGAGCCTGGGACAGCCTGGCAGAGCACCGGGAACAACCCCCGAGCTCCGGACGGGAAATGGGGCACCCCAAAACCTCCCCCCGGAGCAGAGCTGGGCACGGCCAAGCACCAGCAGCCCCCAGAGTGTCCCTGGGGGCTCCTGCACAGCCCTGGGCTGGGCACGGCCGCGGTCTGGGTGAGGATGGGCACGATCCTCGGGCACACAATGAAATCCCAACCCCTTTATGATGAAGTAATTGGGGGCTCACCTGATTTTTATCATTAAATGCAAGATGGAAGGGACAATCCGGGCACAGCTCGCCCCCCAGTGCTGCCCTCACCACCAGACTCGTTTCCACATCAGCAGAACTCGCTGGTTTTACCCAAACCTGGCGTTATTTCCCCAGAGCCCGGTTTGTCCTGCTGCAGATAACACTGTAAACACGCAGCTCTCCGAACAGCAGGTGATCAGAGCTTCTCACGGCAAAAAAGCAATTAAAAACCCCACAAACCGACAGGAATGCTCAGAGATCTTTGCTCCAACAGCTCCCTGCCCACACCCCCACCCCGTTCCTTTAGGCGGCTTCATTTTATCTCATAAAGCCAGCGGTGGCCGAGCTGCGCAGGGAGAGCCACGCTGAGGGGACAGGAAAATCCCGAACAATGCTCATTTAGCCCCAAATCCACTCGGATCTCTGAACACCGTGCAAGACACGGCTCCAGGCTCCGGGATCAAGATGCAGCAGAATATTAACGCTCGTGTTCAGAGCCATCTTTATTCAGAGATGTGCGACCCAAAATGAGTTTCGAGGCATCGGTGAGGTAATAAATATTAGTGACTCTCTCCTCCAATTACCAGCCCGTCTGGGCAATTTTTTCCTGTAAAAACAGGAGCCCAGAGCTATCCGTGTATATTCATCCCAGCAGATTTCAAATGCTGTGCCAGGGGTTCCTGCAACCATTTCCATTTGTCTTTAATCCCCGCTCAGAACAGAAACCTGAGCGCAATCTGTCTCTGAGGCAGCTTTGAGACAACTTCATAAACTAAAATCTTACAGCTCCGGGGTAGTAGCTGAGCTTTAACTGCTTCAGCCAGTGAACACCAGGCAGCACCAGCACCGCCACCAAACTGCCCAAAAATCCCCAAAATCCCTGTTCTGCCTCACGACGCCCAAAACTCTGCCCCAGCCCAGAATTTGAGACGTCCAACCTGGCACGTTTTAATTAAAGAGCTGGAATTTGTTACTCGGCAGCAACAGAAGCATCCTCCAGCTCTGTGGTCTGAAATTCCAGGTCCTGAGCACGCTTCCCCCAGAGCGAGAGCTGCCAAAGGTTCCCCAGGAGGGAGGCACAGAAGGCACCGAGCACCCCAATCCCTGATTTAGGCACACGCCTATCCCTGTGCAGCACTGATGCTTCTTAATCAAAGCATAATAAAAATTAGGAAATACTATTTTCCATTCTATTCATTTATTTCACTGCCCTATAAACTGGTGGGGTTCTGTGGGTTGGTCGGGGTTTTTTTCCTCCCCCAAAACACCCCCAAAAGGGCACGTTTTGTGCGTTACACAAAAGCCTCCCGGCCTTCCCTGTGCTGGAGCCGTAATTCAGGGAGAGGTCCGGGCAGGTGAGGTGGCCAGGGACGCTCCGGGACCTGTGGCGAGCTGGTGCAAGCCCGTGGCTACCTGAGGGTGGTCTCCCCTGCAGAGAGCAGATCCCATAAATTCCCTCCAAAGGCAAATGGAAGCGCAGACACGGCGGGCGTGTAACGAGAGAGCTCCGCTGGTGCGGAACCAGCGAGGGGAATCTGTGAGGAGCCGCGAAGTCCGATCGCTCCGCGGTGTGGGAGCGAGCCGCTCGCGGTGAACATCGCGGAGCCCGAACACAGAGCCTGCCTCACCGCAGCAGGTGCCTTCCTCCGAGAGGGATAACGGAACCCCGCCCGCACGTTCCCGCACTTCCAGCACCTGCAGAAGCCCAGCCAGCCCCGCCGGGCGGTGCGGGACGCCGGGCGATGAGGGCTGGTGACATCCTTTGGCTGGGTGCCCTGAAGGGGTTACTGCGCTCCGGTGATTTACCGGGAAAAAGTTAAATAAAATTACCAGGAAAAGGACTCGGAGCATCTCCAGTGCCTGCCTTGCACACGGAAAACGGATCCGCCCGCGTGTGCGCATCAGCCGGAGGCACCCAGGGGATGAGACCGCGCTGCTCCGAGGGTCCCTGAGCCTCCCGAAGCCCATCCCGGGACAGCCCGAGCGGTGCCCGGGCCCAGAGCCAGCCCCGGCTCCGCGCCCCGCGGGATGCCCGCGGATGCCGCTGCGGCTGCACCGCACAGCGCCGAGCGCTCCCTGCCCGGCACCGCAGCCTGCGGGGGATGCGCTGCGCTCCAGGGACCTGAACGGCCGCGACCACCGCCGGGACCACCGCCGGGACCCCGCAGCGCAGCCCGGCGCTGTCGCCTCCGGTCCCCGCGGCGGTGCGGGTGTTTCTCCCGGCGGTGGGATGCGGGTGTTTCTCCCGGAGGGGTCTCCGCCATCCCCCCGCCTGGCGCTGCTCCCGCTCCCTCATCCCCGCTCGGCGATCCTCCGGCGCTGCTCCCGCCGCTCCGGAGCAACCGGTGGGACCCCCGCGCCCCACACTCGCCCTGGGGAGGGCAGAACGAGCCCCGCTTACCTCGCAGCGCGGCCGTCCAGCTGCAGGGCCCCAGCAGCAGCAGCAGCAGCAGCCGCCGGTGCAGGCGCGGGGCTCCTCCGCCCATGCTGAGCCCGCAGCGCCGGGGATGGAGCCGGGGGTGGAACCGGGGATGGAGCCGGGGATGGAGCTGCGGGATAGAACCGCGGATGCGGAGCCGGGGATGGAGCCGCGGGATGGAACCGCGGGATGGAGCCGCGGATGCGGAGCCGGGATGAGGAGCTGCGGGATGCGGAGCCGAGCTCCAGCCAGAGAATTCTCAGGGTTTTGGGGCGATTTCGGGGGGGTTTTCCCCGCTCCTCTCCCCCGCCCTGTCTCGCTGTTCGGCTCCCGGGGACGCGGCTCCCGGGGATGCGGTGCGGGCTCCGCTCCCCGCTCCGGCCGCCGCCGACTCCGGGGCCGCGGCGCGCGCCCGCATCACTACTGAGACGCCCCTCCCCCCGCACCCCATTAG
>VZTF01006317.1:95498-154377 GCA_013397755.1 Cnemophilus loriae | reverse complement strand
CGCCGCCCCCCCCCCCGCAGCCAATGGGGGGCGCGCGGGGCGGGTCCTGCCGGCGGCGCGCGCACAGGTGGGGGGGGAGGGGACGGGGACACGCGAGACCCTCCCCCCCCCAAAGTGCGGCGGGGGAGGGGCACCCAGGTGAGCTGGGACACGCCCAGGTGCGAGGGGACANGCCCCGCCCCGGGAGAGCCACCGGAACCAGCCCCAACCCTTCCCCCGGAGCCCCCAGGCCAGGCTGTGACACCCAAGTGTGGCCCTGGGCCCTCTCTGCCCCTCTCCACTCTCCCCACATTGCTCTGCCCTTTAAACTCGCACATTTGGGCCCAAACCCCTAAAAACGCAGTCCTGTGACCAGGAACGGGATGAAGAAGCCCCCCAGGCCCACCTCCCGCGTTCTGGGCTGTTGTTATCAATATTGCAGGGGGCTGTGATCTAAAATTCTGTTTCTTGCCAGCGGCATCAGTTTCCCTTCCCCAGCTAATTGCACATCAATATTTTTATTACACACCTGACCAGGACACACCACAAGGCTCCAAGGCCAAAAGAATCCTGGCTCTGCCTGAGTGAAACCACGGCTGCTCTGCTCTGGATAAATCCGATCAGCGAGAGGTTGGGAAGCAAAGGCAGCACCTGAAGGAAAGGGGATGGCTGGAGGAGGAATTGTGGGCATAAAGAACAGCAGCTCTGCCAGGCTCTGTCCTTGCATCCAGCCAGGGCACAGGATTTTGGGAATTAGTGGTGTTTCCTTTGCAGTGGGCAGACGGCGAGAGGAAAGGGGAAAAGCCACGGCGAGTCTGGTGTGTCAGAGCTTCTGGGGGACGCAAACCAGCTGTAACAGGGCAGGAAAAGGCACAAAATGAGATTTGATGCTCGTGAGTGGAGATTCCCGCGGCACGGGGCAGGAACAGCTGGGCCGTGTTTGCATCGTGGTGCCTGCAAGGAATTCCGGCTGTGGACGGGGAGCACGGCAGAATTCCTGGCCCAGACGCTGCAATTTTGCACCCATTCCCCCTTTCTTTTGGAAGTCAACTCCATTTCCACCGGAGCCCAGCCCAGAGCAGAGCTCGGGGCTCATCCCACTTTGGGAAATCAACCCCATTTCCATCCCCCTTTGGGAAATCAACTCCATTTCCATCCCTCTTTTGGAAATCAACCCCATTTCCATCCCCTTTTGGGAAATCAACTCCATTTCCATCCCCCTTTTGGAAATCAACCCCATTTCCATCCCCCTTTGGGAAATCAACTCCATTTCCACCGGGGCCCGGCCCAGAGCAGAGCTCGGGGCTCATCCCACTTTGGGAAATCAACCCCATTTCCATCCCCCTTTGGGAAATCAACTCCATTTCCACCGGGGCCCGGCCCAGAGCAGAGCTCGGGGCTCATCCCGATCCACGCTCGAGCAGCTGCACCGAGTTCCATTCTCATTCTGAGCCTTTTCCTGCCCCGTTACTGTGGGGTTTGTGTCCATCCCAGCCTCACCAACTCCCAACCCTGCTCGTATCTCAAGGTTAGGGGGGCTCGGTTCCCACTGACAGAATGTTTTGCAATCCGTGCCTGGTAAAGGCTGGGGGAATGCAGCAGGGTTGGTTCCACCTCCTGAAGAACAGGGCTCGGCACTCGGTCCTCCTGCAGGCTGGCTTTGTAGTGTCTTCAGGAGGAAACAAATAATTAAAGCAAAAGGAATTGGTAAACAGAATTTTAAGAGAGAGAGAGAGAGAAAATCAATATCTGAGCACATCACATCAGAAGGTTCCTTATTCGCCATCGTGTGTGTGCCAGGCTCGAGCTCACAATGAGGAGCGGAGCTGCGAAGGCAGAGAGCAAAGATATGAAAAATACATTTTCTTCAACAGCCTTTCAGGTCATTTCTCCGTGTTCGACGCTGCCGAGGAAAATAAAAATAATCATAATAATAAAAAAACCCCAAACGAAACCCAAACCAAACCAAAACCCCACGGAGGGGCAGAGCTGGGCAGCTCCCCGGGAAAGTTTTCACGTGGCAGAGCATCCTCCCGAGCCTGCCCACGTCAGCGCAGCCGCTTCCTGGTGCACACAGAGCCACTTCTGCCTCGAGCCCCACTAATTATGGATTTTTGCCTACGCCACAGAGTCTGTGTTTGGTGCTTCAGATAAAAATACCGAGTCCTCAGTTTATAACGCAGCTCTGATGGCGAAGGAGAGAGCAAAAGTAGAAATAAGGGCAGCAGCTGTGGCTTCAATCAGTGCACTTGGAAATGGTAATAAGCAAAATATTCCACAAAAATAAAATCTCGGGGTGAGGCAGCTTCTTCGGAGCGGGCAGAGTGCAGCTCAAGCTGAAGTTATCCGTCCTTTAAGCGCTGCTGGAGAATAAATAAAAATACAGAATAAATACAGAAATGAAGCTCTGTGCACGCCAGGGCGCTTCAGTGATTCCAGGAACGGAGGCCTGGTCCACATCCCACATCTGGAGCCTGCATTTCCTGGAAATTCCGAGCCTGAACTTTGAGGCAGCTGCATCAAAACCCCACGAAACAGAAATCAAAGAGGAGAAAGTTGCTTTGGTCTGGCCTTCCTTGAACACCTCGACCCAGCAGCCACATCCCAGTGGGAAAACGCCCCTGGGAGGGGCAGAGAGAATCCGGAACCCAAAATCTCCACCCCACGGGAACTCCTGGGCTCCTTTTCCCCCATCTCAGGTTTGTTCTTGTGCCACTCAGCTGGGCGCTGAAGAGATTCCTGCGATCTCCATTAGCTCACTGAACGCACGGCACTTCCCAGCTGCAAAGGAAATCTTTGTGGAGAGGAGACGCCAATACCCCGATCATTTTCAATAACCCAGAGAGCCACAGGCTGAAAGGTGGGGGGGGAAATAAAGAATAAATCAGCTCCTCCATCCTGGAGGCTCAGCAGAATGTTCCAGCTGAGCTTGCAAGGGCGCTCCCGGCCTCTGCCTCTGCTCAAGCGCACACAGAGCTCTGCAGCCAGGTGATCACAGTGCGGTTGTTGTGTGATGGATGCCCTTGGGGCACCCCGCCTGGGCCGCGCCATAAATCAGGATTCCATCACCTGCGTGTCACAGAACCGGCTGGGGACGCGGATGAAAGGCAGCTGCCTCCTTTTCCTGCTCTCGCAAATAAAAACATCCCCGCGCTGTGACAGAGCCTCTGCTGCTCTGAGCGTGTGCAGCGACAAAAGGAGAATAAACGCAGCTGAACCATCGATGTTCATCGCAGAGAGCACCAGGCAGGCAGCAGCTGCAAATGTTCACACGTGAGCGACAGGTAAATAACTCAGAGAGAGCGGGACATCCCCGGCGACGACAAATAACAGGAATTCCGTGAAATTCCGTGAGCGCTGAACCGGCTCCGCTGTCCCGAGCCAGCCCGACCATCAGGAGCCGTCCTCGGGCACCGATCGTGTAGAGATAGAAGTGTCGGGTTCAACAGCGCACCGTGGACATCAGAAACTGCTGAAATTCAGCCTCTTTTTCTTCCTCTGCCCTCGAGTTTGGGACACTCTCCGGCTGCCCCTGCTGTCCCAAACCCACGGAGCTGGAGGAGCTTTGGATCCCCTGGCGTTTACAGAGCACATTCCCTCATCCCTGCCCCATCCAGGATCCCGCTCTGCCCGGCCTGCAGTGAAAACAGATACTGGATATTCTGTGCAACCCTCCCTCCATCCCTGCCTCTGGAATTCCTTCCTCAGCACGGGATCCCCGTGTCCCCCCAGCCCAGGGGATTCTGTGCACTCACAGCCTCCTCCTGGGACGTTCTGCCCCTTCCAGGCGAGGCCTCTGCATTCCCACAGCTCTCAACGCAGGAATTCACAATTCATGGCGCAGAAATTCAGAATTCGTAACGCGGAAGTTTTCAAAATCCACGACACCCAAGAAAATTTTTATCATTTTCTTCTCCTCTTGTGCAACACCCCTCCCTCCTCTCCACACAGGAGGCGTTTCCTGGGGTCTGTGTCTTTATAAGACTTTGCAAATCTCACAAAATAATGAATTACTGCCCTGAGGAGCAAGACACAAACTGGATCCAGCCCCCAGAGGAGCCCTGGCGGAAAGAATTACCACAGAATTTAAACAGGACACGTCTGGTGGCCTTTAATCAGCGAGCCCAGGCTGCACTGCAGCCTTTGGGAACAGTTCCCATTTGGATTTTGCAGTCCCCTCAAGTTTTGTGTTATTTTGTTTCCATATCAATAAAAACAAATATCTATAGAAACCCTTTTATTTCAAAGGATAAACTGCAGCCTCCTCAGAGATGAGAAGAAAACTCTTCAAAAACCCTCACGATGTTTCTCTTAACAATTCCCAGCCACTTGCTTTCAAGTGAGGTCCCCATTTGATCTGTCACAAGCCAGCAGCTCCGATGAGCTAAAAATCTATATTATTTTTTAATTCGTTAATCTAAGATGAAATACAATGCAATTATTTGCATTTCCCTGTGTTTACTCATTCCAAAGATGGACAGAGAGTGCAGAGCAAAGTGAATCTGATAAAAACTAAAATGCTGGAGTGGCTGGCTGAGCTCAGGATGGGGAACTGTGCATTAACATGCCAGGGGGGCGACAGCAGCTGAATTTCACTCATCAATTTTAGGAATCATAAGACCCAGGCATTTAGAAAATGTCATAATCTTCATACCTAACTCACTGCTTGATTTGTAATTTGGGGAAATCAGCTGCACTTGAAATTTCACCTGCAGCATTTCCTCCAACTGGGCGAGGAAGAATTCTGACTTCAGCATTCAGTGTTATTTAATTGTTATTTGATTTCCAGCCCTTTTTAGATTTGTCCACGTAAATCAATGCTTTAGTCCCACCTCCACTGGCACATCCAGGGGCTGTGGATAATTAGGAAGATAAGGAAGGCCTGGAGGGGGCACTGAGTGCTCTGGGCTGGGGACAAGGTGGGGGTGGAGGGCTTTTCCACCCTCAGAGATCCTGGGATTGTGTAAGAGGTCAGTGGCAAAACCCGAGCTGCCTCTGGACGTTTCCCTGTGCAGCCCGAGGAGCCCGGGAAGGAGACAGCAGCCATTTAATTAAATTAAATTGCAAACATGTTTGGCTTGATCAGGGACACTTCCCCTGCCTGGATTGTCCCGGACTGACCCCAAATTCCGCCTCTCTCTGCCCCCGACATGGAGAAACCTCACATTATTTCCCCCTAATTAAGCACAGGCCTGGAAGCAGCCAGGTGTCGTTACCGAGTTGCCTCCCGTGCTTCACCGCACAGCGACTTTCCAGGAGCAGCAGGGAAAGGGGACGTGGACCCTTTCCTTCACCGTTCCCACCGAATCCGCGGCGCCGGTGCCCGCGGCTCGGAATTATCCACCACCAGCCCCAAATCGGGGAGGGCAGCGGCACCTGACCTCAGGCGCGGAAGGCAACAAGCAGCTGAGATGCTCCTGAAGCACCAAAACGTCGTTTCAGGTGAGAGCAGAGGAACACGAGGCAGGTGCAGGGGAGAGGGGTCACTTCGCACGCCCCCATCACATCCCAGCCCTGCTCCCCTTCCGGCGGGGTCAGGGGGCGAAGCTCCCGGTTACGGCCGGAATTTCGGGATTCCCGAGCACTTCTGGCTCCGTGCAGCAGAGGGAAGCAGCCGGCGCCGGAACGTGCTCGGGCACTGAGGATTTGAGGATGTGCTCAGCCCGAACGCGACGAACTCGGCCAGAAGCGAGCGGCCTTCGGTGAAAGGTGAGGCGGAATTTCCTCTGGTTCCAGGGAAAACTCTCTGAGCTCAGGAAAAAGAACCCAGCAAAGTGGGATGCGGGAGTTTCGATTTGCTAGTCCAGACCCGGCTTCAAAGTGTTGATGTTTTACCAGAAGAACTTACTGCAAATACAAAAATTTCCTCGAATCTTGGGAGTCTCTTAAGAATTTACCAATAAATCTGCTTTACTAAATGAAAATACATCCCCAGGTCCAACTGCTGGCAGATAAAGGAGGGGAAATTTTGCCTACAATAGATTTGAATTATTTAAAGTTCAACATTTTATGTCTTTGGTGTGATTTACCTTCGCACAGGAACCAAACATTGCATAAAACTCACCTCTGGGCCCCTTTCTCCCATAGTTCTGGTGTTCGTTATTCCGAAAAATCAGGGGAATTAAATGCATTTAATCACACCCAGTTCTCCCTTCACAATTATAGGAGGCAACGGAGCCCCCAGAGGGGTTTCCTACACGTGGATTGCAAGTCCCAGACAGGTCAGGGACAGCTGTGACACCGAAACTAGAGTTCATCCTGGACAAAAGGCTGGAATTTACCTGTCCTGCTCCCACCCCACCTCTTGAGGAAGCCTTCGAGGTCAAACATTCCCCCAAAATTCCCAGGTGAATCATCCAAGGCCATCACTGATGCATTTGTGAAAGATGTGACACAACAAACGCCAGAGCATGGACTGAAGGACACACATTTGGGAATTTCAGTGTTTTCCACGGGGATTTCCCTTCAGCCTCGAGCCAGGGCTCCCCTTTCTGCCTCGAGTCCCCCTTCCTGCCTCAATTCCCCTTCCTGCCTCGTGCCCAGGAAGCTGGAGGAGACAATTCCTGGATCCTGCCATGAAGAAGATTTGTGGGGAAGGGAGGCAGAAGGAGACAGCGCAGGTAAGGATAATTATGAAGCCATTAAAGGCCCAGATCATATGATAAAACCTTAGGACTAAATTGCTTTGAAATACAGATTTTTTACTTGCCTCAACACTTAAGGTAAAATAATATTAAATAACTGCTGTCTCAGGTTAGAACTAAAGGTTAAAGGCTGGTAATTACTGATTATTTAAAGGGTGGCTGTAATGAACTAAGACAAAGAGACTCACATTTCTAAGGCAGGACTATATTTTAAGGTGGGAACGTGACTCAAGCCAAGCACTGCCAGGAGGCTGCTCTTGGATTTGGAGCCAAGCTGAGATTTGCAATAAAATTCTCCCCGTCCCAGGGAACGTGCAGGGCTCCAGTTCAGAACACCGGTGCTTTCAGATCGAAATACAGATATTTTTTAGCAGGAAGTTTGTATTTCCCATGCTGGTAAACACCCATATTTTAATAAATCCAGGAGTTTTGCAGAGTAAGGCACAAACCCAATTCTTCCAGCGTCGTGTCAGGGAAACTTGCACTGCAAGTGACACGACCTTGATATGAAAAGAGAAATTAAAGCCAGTACCATCACTGTGTATTCCATTATATCACCAAGGCAGAGCATCACATCAGGCTTTTAAAACATGATCCCCAGCAAGGGAACAAACCCCATAAATTCTCAGCCACACTGAGGTTTCCTTTAACCTCTGATTTCACAGCCAGTCGTGACAGGATATAAAGCACTTTTAAAAGCTACAAAATACATACAAAGGAATAAAACAAAGCAAGAAGAAGCACTGGGATTAATAGGGAAAAACTCCTTCTCTGAAGAGGCTTCTATCGGGCAACTCAGTGCTCCAAAAATATTAACTTCAGCTTTGCTGAGTAAAAGTAATTATTTTCCCTTAAGTCAGCCGATTCCCGGTGCCTTTTCATCCGTTGTCATCTCTTGTTGTTTGGGATATTCACGGAACTCGCCGCGATCGCGTTCTGGCCTTAACAGGATGAAATTCCAATTCAGAAGATGCTTAGTGCCGGAAAACCTTGGGCACTGGCTGGGGGGCAGCTCGTGCTTTGAAGTGCTCCCCCCGCACCTTCAAAGGCTGGGAACGGCCCCGAACGAGAGGCAACAAACCTCAAAAACTGGGAAATGAGGTTTGAACCGAGCGCTGCCCCCCCGGAGAGCCGTGGCTGCGAAGCCCCATCCTAGAGGGAACCTGGGGGAGGAAATTCCTCCTCTTCCATCGGCTGCTGCTGCCCTCATCCCTCCCCATCGCTGTGACCGCGGGTCCTGTCGGTCCCCGATGGAAAAGGGAAGCACGGAGGGCTCTTATCCACGGGAATTTGGGGAGCAGGATCGAGGACGGCGGAGCTCTGAGGGTGGGAGAGGCGGGCAGGCCGGTTTTTTGATAAGCAGCCTCATGCTGCAGATAAGGCCGGGCTTGCCCTCCCTGCCCTGGTTTCCCTGGCGATGTATTCCACATCACCGAACCTGGCATTCCCATCACAAATGACCAAAATGAGAGGGGTAAACCCTCCCATTTCAGTTCTAGCCTCCCATTTCATTTTAGTTTTAGTTTTTAGGTTTTTTGGGATCCCTCAGCGGAGTCCATAGGTTCCACACACCTTCCCTTCGAACTTCCAAGTGCAGTCAAAGTTCCATCCAGCAGTAACTGATTAATGTGTCAGCAAAACACTTCTCTCCCTTCTCCCTGGCCAGATAAAAGCCATTTATTACCCTGTCCCTGTCCAGGCTGATGCTGCTGAGATGCCAGGCCGGGGAATCTCAGCCCGGCTGTCCCATATTGTCATTTTAATTAAAGCCACATCCTGGAGATCGCCGTGTGCTGCCGAAGATCCCGTTATCAGAAAGGAGCGAATTTGTGATGCTATCTGGGCCAGCCCATGATTACCTGCCAGAACAAAGGGAATGTTATTAAACAAACCCCTTTAGATCGCTGGCGGTGGGGGGACAGGATGAAAACCACACTCCGTGGATCCTTCCTCTCCCCAGGGTCACACCAGCACACGGAGAAAGAGGAGGAGTTGCTGCTCCTGCCTCACCGAGGAAAGTTTCGCTCCTCTGCTGCAATTTATTAGCAGGAGAAACACCAACTTTAATATCAATTAACTGCTGGGAGATGATGGGCTCCCGAGCGCCTGCTCGAATGTTTCATTAGAAGCGCGAAGCGGCTGGGTTTGCTTTTCCAAGCACAGCCGCTGCTTCCCGGGACGCGAGGAAGAAAGGCTTCGTCCTCTCTCATCTGCGAGGTTTAATGGTCTCCCGTGGAACAGAAGCCGCGGGAGGGAATTGCCGCGCTGCCGTTTCCTTGCCTTCATCCCGTCCTCGATCCCAAACAGCCCAAGGTGGCTCCTGGGCTCTGTGCAGCAATTCCAGGCGAGGCAGAGCTGTCACAGCCCAGGATTCTCTCATTTCGGTGCTTTTTCACCCAATCCAGCCTTTTATTTCTCAGTAACCAGGCCCAGCTGTGTCTCTGTCCGGCCCAGAGTTGATGCAGCAGAAGGAGCTGCTGTTCCTGTCCCCTCAAAAACCACCTCAGCTCCTGGGAGCTCGAAGTCACCAACGGAATAAAAACCCTCGCCCATCTCTGCTCACGCCAGGATAAAGAGACAATCCCATTTTGGGGGAATTCAGCCCTTCCAACTGAACTTATGATGATGCTTCAGACCAGTAATAGGGGTTAAGTCAGTAATGAAAGGTGGAATCATACAAGGAGGAATTAATTCAGACCCCAAATAAGTTTTAAACTGCAGCTGTAAGAGAGAAGAGTTCCTGGGCAAATGTCAGATTCATCAGTAGCTTCTCTCAAATGCATTGTTTTATCTCAAAACCAAAAAAAATCATGAAAGAAAAGTCACTAAAGGGAGTTGGCAGCTGATAAAAATGTTATTCCCAATAAACTCAAGCACTGTAGCAGGTATATGATAGAAATTCGTCAGAACTTAATGAACTGGTCCTTAAAAAATACCCTTATCTTCCTCATCCATATGTATTTTGACGGGATAACAATTACAGATCCAATTTAAAAGGGTGCCAGCTCTGTTTGATGTGATTTCCTCTCATCCTGGTGGCAGCAGGAGCCCGTGAGGCCTCCCAGGATTGACTTCCCATGGATTTGTGTGGTACCAGCTCCATCTATTGATGGAGAGGAGGGAGATTGTGAGGGACTGAGTGGCCTTGGGGCCCTAAAACCAGGATCCTGAGGGAACTGAGGCCCTGTGGGTTTGTTTTACACTGAGGGAACTGAGGTTCTGTGGGTCTATTTTACACTGAGGGAATTGAGGTTCTGTGGGTCTGTTCTACACTGAGAACTGAGCTGCTGGGGTTTGTTTTAACTGAGGGAATTGAAGTGCTGGGGTCTGTTTTGCACTGAGGGAATTGAGGTTCTGTGGGTCTGTTCTACACTGAGAACTGAGCTGCTGGGGTTTGTTTTAACTGAGGGAATTGAAGTGCTGGGGTCTGTTTTGCACTGAGGGAATTGAGGTTCTGTGGGTCTGTTCTACACTGAGAACTGAGCTGCTGGGGTTTGTTTTAACTGAGGGAATTGAAGTGCTGGGGTCTGTTTTGCACTGAGGGAATTGAGGTTCTGTGGGTCTGTTTACACTGAGAATTGAGGTGCTGGGGGTTTGTTTGTACTGAGGGAATTGAGGTGCTGGGGTCTGTTTTGCACCGAGGGAATTGAGGCTCTGTGGCTCTGACAGCCCCGGTGTGTGTGGGGAAAAGGGGAGTCTCTGCTCCTTCTCCTCCAGGTCCCTGCTGGATCTCCTGCTCTGGAGCCCTTACTGATGATTTTTGAGCATTGTGGAAATAGGAAACAGCTTCTCGTTCCCCAACCCTGCAGTGTTTGCTGTCTGGCCCTGCCAACCCGAGAGCTGAGGCAGCTTTTTGAACCGTTTCATTTGGGTTTGAGGAGTTTTCCCCAGAGGTTTTCAGGAGCGCAGAGGCACCAGCGTTTCCCTGCTGGTGCTTCGCTGAGGAGCTGGGGGCTGAGTCAGGAATATTTGCTCCCAGCAGTTGTGGTTGGGTTTGTTCCGTGCTGGAGCAGCCGAGATCCATCCCAAGGGCCCTGCAGAGCCTCTGGGAGCAGCACACAAATCCTTTGCCTTCCCTCCTGGAAGTGATTTGGATCTGAATGGATTTTGTGCTCAGATGTTCCTGGCTCTGGCAGCTCCATTCATTGACTCTGTGACTGATTTTATTGCATTCACCTTCTTCACCGTCCTTGCAACACCATCTCCAGCCACGAACGTTCTCCTTCCACAGGGGTCTTTTCCTACAATATTTGCCTCCAAATCCCAAACTCACCAGTCCAGTTCATTCATTTTGGCATCCCAGCTCCTGTCATTATCAGCATTTTCTTCTAAGTGATCACGTAGGACAAAGAGTAAAAAATCCCTTTAAGATGAACTTGCAACCCTTGTATTTTCCAGACACTTCGTTTCCAAATCATCTCAAAATATGTGTGATATTGCAAGACAGGGCAGTGGAGTTCACAGGCTGCCAGGGACTGGATTCGTGCCTGGGAAGGATTTCCTTGGCAGCGGGGTGGCGGCAGCTGCGCCACAAAAAGGTGTGAACGTCCCTGGTTTCACACATTCATTGTTGTTTCCAGCGATTTCTTACATCAACGTTTTGTTTCTTTTGCCCTCACCCCTAAATTTGTATTGCACGGAAAATACAACAAAGAATATTTTCTAATTTTCTCTCAGGCTGTCCCTAAGTAATATTTAATTTTATTTAATACAAATAAAGAAACTGGATTTCCACAGAGAAACCCTTCTACATTTCCACTATGTTTTTTGTCAAAAAACCTTCAACCAAAGCTTAAAATCTTCAACCAAAGCTGAATATCTCCCCAGGCACCCGACATTTCTGCTGTTAAACTCTAGTTGCTATGGAAAGGAGAGAATTCTGCTCATGCTCCAAAACAAAACAAGTCACCTTCATCTTGGAAGATTTTACAAAATGCACGGGTTGCTCACGTGGAAGATGCTGGCAGATAAATGCAACTCCCGCAGGATAATTAGCCAGGATATTCAGAGTCATTTCTCCTCTTCCCAAAAGTCCCAGGGGACCTCGGCAGCTTCCACCATCTGGTCCCATGGCCGCGGTCGGATCCTGCACCTGGAGCTGGGAGAGCCCACAGAGCCCCGGATTTCCAGGTTCTCAGGGATAACTGCCAGGGACAAGTGCCTAAAATGTGGAAATGAAGAGTGAAAGGGAGGAAGAGGCAGGATCTGTGCTCCCTCTGGCCAGCTCCGGGGTGGGTGCAGGGATCTGATCCCGGCAGGGAGCGATTCCCTTTGGGATGGGGCTCACCAAAGTGACATTTCCTCCGTGTCACTGCCACCGGGCAGCAAGGGAACAAGATCTCAGTGACAACGGCAGCCTGCCAGCCCTGCTCCAAAAATATCCAGGCTCCAAAATATCCATCCCCAGCCCTGGCCTCCGGGAGATGCAGGGGGACGGGTCCCGCTCAGCCCCGGGCAGGGAAGCACCCTCTGCAGGGGCAGGATTCAGATAATTCAGCTAATTCAGCTAATTCAGATAATTCAGGTAATTCAGATAATTCAGAAAATTCAGAAATTTCAG
Source organism: Cnemophilus loriae (assembly GCA_013397755.1). Lineage (NCBI taxonomy): Eukaryota > Metazoa > Chordata > Aves > Passeriformes > Corvidae > Cnemophilus > Cnemophilus loriae. Next base: position 142,194 of record VZTF01006317.1, on the reverse strand, counting down.
AGCTGAATTCCACCAGCCAAAAGAGCCGAGTAAAGCAGGAGCTGCTCCAATTCATTCCCGTTTATCCCTCCGCTGAGTGCACTCCTGGCAGCCCTTAAATGGCCAATAAATCTCCGGTTCCTGGTCCAGGAGGGCTCCCTGAGCTCTCCCCCAGTCCAGGAGGGCTCCCTGGACAATTTCTCTGGCAACACCTCCTGTCAGACCAGTTTTGCACAGCTCTGCTCTGGGCTGAGCTCAGGCCACAGCCCATCCCAATTCCCTCTTCCTGGGAAGGGAATTTCAGGCATTTCACAGCACCCTGGGCAGCCACTGTGGAGGAGCTGGAAAACCAGGAGAACTTCCATTGCCTTGGCAGTTGTTTGTGCCAAGAAGCCCTTAACACGATTTATTGACAGCAAGTGCTCCTGTCTCAAAGCAAAGCTTTAATCTCCCGTATCAGCCTCATTTGGAGCAGCAGATCCAAGATGTCACTGACACAAAACACGCTCGGATTTCATTTCAGGCATGGATTTGCTTCTCCTCGTGAAGACATTCCAGAGCTCTCAGTCCTTTTTCAAGCCTGCACAAAGCAGCCACAGGAACCTCCCCAGAAGCTGGTTAGGACAAAAGCAGGTCCTGCCTCTGCCACACACTGAACTCACCTGAGCCCCTCGATCCTGAGACCTTCAGAATGAGAGGGGAAACATCTCACCCCTTTTTATAAATGCAGATGCAATTCAGCGTCCAAACCCCAGCCTGTTAAATAAGCCTTTGAATTCTTTTAAATAGAAACATTTAAAACTCTTCAGGAAGCTGAGGACCCACGGTGTGAGAGCAGAGCACTGGCACAGGTACGGCGTGGCTGTGGGACAGGACGCAGGGAGCAGGAATAAAAGATCAGTTTTCATTGCGACCAAAGATAAGTTAGATGCCATCCAGTACATGTTTTAATACATTTATCCATGACCTTTTTGGCAGGGACTCAGGAGAAATGCTGCCCATCAGTCATTGGAGGCTCCCGTCCCAGTTCTCGCCACGCTTTTTGTTTACCTGGACAAGGACGTGGCTGGGTTTTAATTGCCTTTTATCCTTTTTCCTTCGGCCTGACTGAGGGTTTTAATGAACATTAGGAGCCCATTGCAACGCGGAGCCTTCAACTTCCCCGAACAACTGACACAGCTGCTCACCAGAAATCTGCATCAACGAAGTCTAATTATGCCTGAAAAGGCGAGTCCATAAAAGGGAGAAGAAAAACAGAGCGAGCCATAAACAACATCCGTGGCCAAGGCTTAGGAAAGCTGGGTGAGGAAAAGCTGGGCAGCCGCACTTGACATTCTCACCACCAGCAGCAGGGGAGCAGAGGCGGGAACAGATGTTCGGGAGAAGTATCAATTTCAGCCACTAATTTAAACAAAACCCTCTCTGGAGGGAAATCTCACCCAGGCTGCCTGCACCAGTCGGTTTTTAGTGACGGAGCTGGCATCCCATTTCCAGGAAATCCATCTCGTGCCTGCTCAGGCACCCCGGGGCGAGCAGAGGGATGGTTTTAGAGACAAATCAGAGCCCCTCAGCCTCGTCCCCAGAACGGGAGGACCCTGCCAGGTGTCCCCGTGTCCCTGCAGGAGGTGCCCGGCTCGTTCTCAGCCCTGCCAGGCTCCATTCAAGGGCCAGAATGGAAAAGAGCCCTGCTGTGACAGGGATGTCCCCAGGAGCCTGGGCTGTCCCCTGCTCTACCCAGAGCTGTCCCCATGATCCAGGGCTGTCCCCAGGAGCCGGGGCTGTCCCCAGGAGCTGGGGCTGTCCCCTGCTCTACCCAGAGCTGTCCCCATGAGCCAGAGCTATCCCCATGAGCTGGGGCTGTCCCCAGGAGCCAGAGCTGTCCCCATGATCCAGAGCTGTCCCCTGCTCTACCCAGAGCTGCCCCCAGGAGCCGGGGCTGTCCCTTGCTCTACCCAGAGCTGTCCCCATGAGCTGGGGCTGTCCCCATGATCCAGGGCTGTCCCCTGNCTGTCCCCAGGAGCCGGGGCTGTCCCCTGCTCTACCCAGAGCTGTCCCCAGGAGCCAGAGCTGTCCCCAGGAGCCGGGGCTGTCCCCTGCTCTACCCAGAGCTGTCCCCAGGAGCCAGAGCTGTCCCCAGGAGCCGGGGCTGTCCCCTGCTCTACCCAGAGCTGTCCCCAGGAGCTGTGCAGCGCAGGCACAGGGGTTAAACCCGGCCAGGTGCGGGCACAGCGCTGCTGTCAGCACGGATCAGGGAGGCTCCGCTGAGCTCCCGCTCGGTGCCGGTTCCAGCTCCCGGCTGATAAACTCAGCACCAACAGCGGGAGCTGCACCAGCGCTGGGTGAGTGCGAGGCAGGAGCAGCTCCTCAGCTCAGAGCTCTCCAAGGCTTGGCTTCCCACGTGGAATCAGCCCCAGTTTCCTTTCCAGCTGGGTGAACAGGAGCTGGGTTATGTCAGGGTGAGATCTGAGGTGGAGCCAGGTCTCACCTCAGTTCACAGCGCTCCTGGATCTCCCCGTGTTTGCTGCCAGACCCAGTGCAGCCCGTTTGTCCTTCCAGCGCGAACACCTGGGCCCAGTGAGCACCCAGCACCAGTGGCACAAACTCCCTGCAGAGCCCCTGTCCCTGGTGCTGTCCATGGAAGGCACCTGAGTGATCCCTCCCCTTTGTTCTGCTATGGATGGAATTCCTCGCCTACCACCAAAGCACGGATTTTGCTGATGATTTACCAAAAAAAAACCCCAAAGTCTGGAAAGGATGATTCCCTACTGACCCAAACCTTCAGGATTCAAGAATCCACTCAGCTTCAGCTGAAGGGCAAGACAAAGTCAAGCAGTTGAATGTCATTGAGGAGAGGGACAGGAAATGACGAGTTTAGAGCTTCAGGAATTTCAGTTTTAGGATCTGTGTCTATATTGGATGTATGATGTAACATTTATATATATATATATATGTATATATTGCAGAATCTTCTATTTGATGCCTCAGCACTCAGGGCTTTGCTCATCCAACGCTGCCTTTGGCACCAGAGCGTTTTGTGCCAGAAAAATGTGTTTTGTGTTTTAATTTCCCGTGGAATGCAGATGTGGTGCTGCAAAAGGAATAAACCCAAAGGAGCCAGAGCAGTTCCCCCTGCCCATGTCCCAGTGCCCTCCCCTTCCACTCCCTTTCTCCAAAAAGATTTGATTTCTATCTGTGCCATTTTATTGCTATGAAAACAAAAGAATTAACAATAACTCCAAGATCCAGCCCATTATCTCGTGGCAATAATTCAGTTAAAGTTGGTAACACCAGTTTATTGCCAGGCCGGGCACCCCGAGGATCTGCAGTGCACGCAGGAATTTTGGGTCATTCCTGCTGCAGCAAGGAGCTGTTTTTTTCCCTTTTCCACATGAATGCCTAAAACCCCCTTGGGGAATGTTCAACCCTGTCAAAACAAAGGCACAGAGATTTTTAAGAAGCAGTTGTGTGAACAAGTAGGACAAAATCCATGAAGAGTGAGCAGGAGAGAAGGAAATTCCGTTTGAGTTCTAAAACGGAGCCAGGAAAGCCCTGGATTTAGGAATGTTTGGATGTGGGGGTATGGATGCACATTCCTATTTACCTGTGTGCTGTGTGCACAGTGAGCAACCCCAGCCAGAATTCCCACTCTGGTTCCTGCCCTTCCCACTCCTCTCACTTTATTTGGGACTTGCTGGATGTGCTGATTCCCCAACATCCAGAAAACCAGGAATGAATAAACACCCCCCAAACCAACCCAAAATATCACCCAGGTGGTTGCAAAGTGCTTTTCTTTGACACCTTTGGCTTAAATAAGAGCTAAAAGCAGAGAGACTTCACCCAAACTCCTCCCAGAGTCAGGGAACGTTTCCCTGCCACAAGGAGAGTTCCATGAGGCAGCAGAAAAGCTCCTTCATGAATTTTTCAGTGGCTATCACTGGAATTAAAAGCCCTGTGCGATCACTGCGGGGAGGCACGGCAGCCTGTGATAGTTCTTTTATTTTTCCTGGCTGAAGCAGAAGTGCCACGGGAGAGGCTCCAGCCAGAACTCCAGCTGCGAGCGTCTGTGGCAGGGCACAGGTGTTAAATGGGAATGCTGGTGCCCAACAGCCTGCAAAGGACTTCTCCCCAGGCTTTTATACCTCAGGATTGTAAATCAAACCCATCCTGGGAGGCACTAAACGCTTGGAGACATTTCTGTGTCATTTGTAGTCAGAGATGGGCCAAGGCCTCATTCCTCAGCAGTTGCTTTTACCAAATCCTTCTCAGAAAGCAGAAAATTCGTCTCTTTTTTGGATGATGTGCCCATTACAGAACGCAGAAATCTGGCAGTTAAATTCCTCCTGGCTTGTACTGCTTTGCCTCTATAACTTTTAAAGCCCTGAAAGAACATAAAGTTAAAATTTTAATGGCATTTCAGCAGAACCTCTTTGAATTTTGTATTAGATCTCAATTTAGCCTCCAGTAAAACCTTTAAAAAAAAAAAAAAAAATCCGATGCTTAAAAATGTAATAATCATACAGGAACCTTCCAAAGCCAGCATCAAATAGAATAAAATATATTTTATTAATGATACAATTCACAAAATTACCAGTCCTGCCACTCTCTGCCCGCAGGACAGACTTCCCGGGCTGGGTTCTATCGCACGTCCAGGAGCTCCTGGGGCTCGGTCTGGGTGACTTCACCCTGACTGCTGGGTGAAACCGAGCCAGAGGCAGCTCCAGCCCGTGAGTTCTGAAGGACTGAACACACCAAAACCACAGACAGGGCTCTAAAAAGCACGAAAGCATCAACTGCCCCACAGGCTGGAATACCCCAAGTTTTCCCCCCAAGTCAGGAAGACCCAGAGTTGTTAGGGAGAGATTTTCTGAGCTGCTGTCACACCGGGACCAGCCCTGTAAACCTTCCCAGTGCAGGATCCGGGCAAACAAACACACAAACAACAAATAATTAGGGAAGGAAGAGGCGGATTTGCAAACATTTACACTCCGAATGTCAAATCTGAAAGAAGGGGGAAGCCTTTTCTCTCCCCCATGAACACTTCCCAGGCAGCGGTTACACACAGCCGCGGTTTACAAGATCCCTTTCATTGTCTATTTGCTCAGGCATCACTTTCGGTGGGTTTGTAAACAGCGCTGCAAACCCGAATTTGAGGAGCTGTAAAGTTGGAGAATGATTTGTCACAGAAAATCTGCCAAAAAAACCAATTAGGAGAATTTGTTCTTCGTGTAAAGCATGGCTGCAGCCCGCTCAGCACGAGAGGCTGCAGCCGAGTGTTCATCCCTGCTCTCCACCTCTCCCAGCTGCAGAGCCCCGGGGCCTCCACAGGTTTGGGACCAAAATCAGGGATTCTTCCAGTAATTCCTTTGGGAGGCACCTCTGGAGATGCCCTTGTCCCAAGCCCTGCTCAAAGCAGGACCAAAACGTGGGGCTGGGTGGTGCCCACGTGGGGACGGAGCTGAGTGCAGGGTCTGACCCCCAGGCACAGCAGTTTGGGGCAGTTTCGTGTCTCCCGATATCGAAGCAGAAATTTGGTTTGTTGTTAAAAGCTTTGAATGGCTCTTCCGAGAGCTGCAGGCACGGGAGAAACAGCAAAAATCCTCCATTTCCCTCTGCAGCAAAGGCACGGAAGAGACGGTGGAGAGGAGGAATGGGAGATCAGGATCCAGGGGAGGGGAGGATTTCAATCCTCCGGAGTGAACGAGGCAGCTCCTTCCTGCTGCTACAGCAAAGAGACCTCAAGACATAGAGGGAAAGCTGGAAAGACCAAAGGGTTTTATCATTATTGATGTAATTTAGCCCAAGGAAGATCTGTTCAAAGCCTGGCAGTGAAGAGGAGAAGGAGGAGGATGATGATGATGATGATGATGATAATGATAATGATAATAATAATAATAATAATAATAATAATAATAAACAACCCATAATTCATTCAGCATCCAGCACATGCCCTGCTGGACACTGTTCTCACCCAGGCGGCCTCGGCTCCCGGGAAGGACTGCCCTGGGCAGTGAGACCTTCCCTTGGCTCAGATAAAGCATTTCCCCCTCTGGAGAAGAGATAAAAACCAGCAGGAAGAACAAAGAGCCCTCCCTGCCCTTCAGACAGGACCCCACGTGGGCCAGGTGAGCTCATACCCAGCTCCTGCTTTGCCTCAGTGCAAAACAAAGCAGGAATTCAGGTGATAGCTGGAAAAACCTCCCTGGCTCCCCAGCCAGGCCAAAGGCACAGCTCCGACCCCGGAATTCCGGCAGTTCCGAGCAGATGGTTCTGAGGAGAGACCAGGCACAACAAAGGGCACTCTCGGAATTAAAATGCTGATTATTATTCAGGCAAACAGATGGGGAGGTCTGTGCCAGAGCAGGGCCACTTGTAAAACATTTTGGGATTGCGGGGATGCGGAGCGATTCCGCGCGGCGGAGTGAAGGAAGCTGAAAGGAAACGTTCCTCCTCACACAGGTTATTAAATCACAGAGGTGCTGGTAATTAATATGTAATAATGCTGATTGTCCTGGAAGGAAGAGCGATTTGCAAGAAATTACAGGTTCCTTCGCACTGTGGTGCTTGGGGTTGGTGGCCCGGGGGTTTTGTCCCCACCCCAAAGTGCCACCAGCCCGCCCAGGCACTCGTCAGAAGGAGTGTGACAAGTCCCTCTCGCCCCCAGGACACCATTCCCATTTCCACACTTAATTCATTGCTCACGGTGGCTGCCGGGGAAGATTTAACACACACGAAATGTCAAATTGTGCCGCTCTTCAAACACGGGAGAGGAGCCCAAACGTGGCACGAACAGCTCTGACTATTTATTAGCTGGCACGAGGCACCATGAACACAATGTCACTTTAATTGAGTTATTGCTGCTCTTCCCTTAAAGGAGAGCAGAAGTGATCCAGATTGGGATGGATTGAAGCAATTCCATGCTGGGGAATAATTCCACTCCCGTGTAAGTGCAGGCGTGGAATTTTAAGTGGGAAATAGAGATCTCACATAAATTTCCCTCCACACTCAAAGCCTGTCTGGGTAATTAAGACCCTGAATTTACTGTTTTTGGTCCAAGGACACAGAAATGTTACACCTTGGAGCTGTGGTACTCCTTGGAGCTGGAATTAAGTTCAAACCTCCACATAATGTAAAGATAGTTCAGAATGACAGATCTTAGATATCAACTCATGTTCTGAGCCCCTTCTTTTGATTTGAATATTTACCACCATCCCTCTGAAAAGCTGCTAAATTCAGCTGCTTGTAGCTGATCTGGAGAGCTTTGCACTCTCAAGCCCTTTCCCATCACGTATTGATTATCAGAGAGTATTTCACATTATCATTCTGCCAAGTTTCCATCCAGCTGAATCATAAATCCCCCCCATCGATCCCCGGAATGATTAAACCGCGAGTCTGGACCCACAGGCCTGGAGCAGAACTCATGGAGAGCAACGAGGGGGCCTAATTAGGCCTGGCTGGGCCTGGAGCTCAATCAAACAGCAAAGCAAGGAGCAAACGTGGGCTTTGTTCCTCCTCCCAATTTCCTCCTGTAAAAACCACTGGTAACCTGAGGGGGATTCTGCGAGGAAGTGGTTAAAGTAACGAAATGCCTTTACTGGGGAGTCCTGTGCCCAACCCCAGGGCACTGAGTGGCTCCTAGGGACGTTCCAGGGGGTGGCTCTGCACAGCAAATCCCCCGATCTCCTGCTTGGCTCTTCCTCTGCATTCCCCATTATTTCACGCCTTTCACCCCCTGAGAACCTTGGCAATAATTTCAGCCTGAGGAGGAAGCAAGAGGTGCCCGGCCTTGCTGAGAACGGGGCAAAGCCAGGCCCAGCAGCAGCCCTTTGTGTGCAGCTCTCAGTGAAGGACGTTCATCCTCCCATTCTTCTCCTTCCTGAGACACCAAATGAAGTCTCTTCTGCTGCTCAGCTAATCCTTCCTCTGTCTCGGACAAGAGATATGTTTTTGTCACTTCCTGCTGCTGATAAGACTTGTATCAAAGTTGGGGGGGAATGAATTGCAATTTTTCAATTTAAAAGCCTGCTCATATCAGCCGGAGCCTTGGTTAAACAAATCCCTTGTGAGACGAGAGATAAGGGGCAACATATTTGTGTATTAAACAGGAGATGTTTCCTGTGCTATAGGCAGCAAATAAATATCTTAAAATTCCTTCTCGTGCTCGTCGATAATGACTAAGTAGTGCAATTAATGAGATACCCAGCCAATTAGGCTGAGCTCCTTGCTTTGGTTGCTCTCAGGGCTGATGGGGAGTTGACGAAGACGTCTCGAGCACTATCTGGGAGCATTTCCTTGATCTCCCACTGTAACGCTGGCTGTCGGTGCCTGTCAGGTCCTGTACGGGTAGAGACACACAGAAGCAGTCCCAGCACCCGCAGTCGGAGCTGGAGTTCCCAGTGCTGCCCAGTGCCAGGGTTATCCCTGTCTGGAATGCATTTCTGTCCCAGTGCTTTGTGTCTCTGCGGGAGTTCGTCCTCACTGCCGCGGGTCAGGTTCACAAACCGCTCCCGAGAGCACATCAAGGACGTGCTGCTGCTGTTTGCCAGGGAGCTTCAGGCGGGATCTGTTCCCCTCGCACCGCGTGAATGGGATCCCACTGGCTCCCAGCAGGAGCTGGGCTCTCCCGTCTGGGGCTCAGAGCAGAGAAGGATGTCAGGAAAGCACCCGAGGGATGGAGCAGCACAGCCCAGGTGCCTCCTGAAGGCACAGCCAGGCAGGATGAGCACATTCCCACATCATTCCCTTGGAACTCCTTATGGATAATTTCATTTTAACCCTCTGAGAAAGGGTTCCCGCACACAGCGGTGGCCAGAGGTTTGTGTGAGCTCAGCGTCAGAGAGCTCAGAGTGAACCCACAGCAGGCACCACCGGCCTCTCCTGATCGACAATCAAAGCAGCCATCGGGAACTGGGAGCTCTGAGCTCGCAGTTCCCACGGTTTGCCTCCTCACAGTCCAGGGGTTCAAGAAAAACACGGATGAGCATCTCACCCCATCCGCCTTTTAAGTGAGAATCCGACCAGTTCTGCTCCCGTTATCCCTCTGCCCCATCCCCTCTCCAGCTGAGAGGCACTTCTGGCAACGTTCACAGTTCAGACCCAGCCCAGGTCCCCTCCTCGCAGGGACTCCTCTCCCATAAACCTGCAGGAGTTTGTTGTTATTTTTATGGAGTTATTCTGCTGTGCCTGGATTTATTCATTTCAATGACTGCTGGCTTCTTGAAGGGCCGGATTATTTTGCGGAGACTTCCACTTTATGTTCTTTACAAATGAAATCTTTCCCAGTTACACGGTGTTATTTTTATTTATATTTTATTCTCTCTTCCTGGCTATTTAGAATAAACTGCTTGCCACAGCCCCAGGAGAAAAATCCTTCAAAGCTAATGACCTTGTTAAAGGTTCACTCATCACAGTGAAATGTCAAACAAGGTACTTTAAGGTAGCAGAACTGGATGGCAAATGTAGCTTTACATTATTATTTAGGGGAAAAAAAACCTCCAGCAAACCCACACCTAGAGGTAGGGCTGTCGATTCCATGCATTTAAATGTCATTCTTGGCCATTTCTTGGCATTTTATGTCAGGTTGAATATAACAGGGACTCCACCAACATAAGTTAACAGAGCTGCTTCTGCCACTAAATATTGCTTTGCCCTGGAAAAAGGCACAAATGAGGATTTTGCAGGAAAAAGGTCTGCAGGATTAAGGGTTTAATTTATTTTTGTAGAAGCGCTGCTGTCTCAGGGGAGGCAGCTCAGCCAGCTGCCGCAATCCTGAGTGTTCCCACCTCACGACCCAGGAGAAGCAACCCCACAAACCTGGACCCCGAAACCCTCACAAGGTGCCTGACAAGAACTCTCTGGTGGCTCAGAGTCTCCCTGCAGCTCCGGGCTGCAAAATGGGCTGGAAACCCCAAATCCTGCCACACCTCCAGGGATTTGACACCAATCCTTGTAAGAGCTGAATTCTAACCCTAAGGAGATGCTGCGTTTGTGGTTCAGCCAAAGGTGGAACACCCAGGAAGGGCCTGGAGGACACACAGAGGGTGAAGCTTGAGGCTTGGAGGGAAGGACAAAAATCCCTCTTTGCCTGGCCTGGCAAAACTCCAAATGTGTGGCTGCCACCACGGTGCCAGCAGGGATTTCTGTGCTGATGAACTCAGAAATGTCCAGATTTCACACAGGGATTTCTGTGCTGATGAACTCAGAAATGTCCAGATTTCACACAGGGATTTCTGTGCTGGTGGCACTCAGAGATTTCCAGATTTCACACCAATTTCTGTGCTGGTGGCACTCAGAAATGTCCAGATTTCACACCAATTTTCAAGTTCACTCCATGAGTGCAGCCTTGGACCACCAGAGCCTTATTCCCAACCTCATGCCCAGGTTTTATTCCAAGTTCCTGCTGCCAGAGCTGCTCTCACGGTGGGATTCCAAACCCTTTTCCACTGCTCCTCTTCACCTCCACAACTCTGCCACTGAACAGAACTGGAGTTGGGCAGTAATTAAATTCCTCGGCGGTGTAATGTGTTAATAAAAAAGTAATTGCACCTCCATTGTTTCTGCAGGTTTGGGTAATTACGTGGCAGTTCCATTCCTCTGTACGCACTCCCAGCAAGGGCTCTCCTCACCATCTGCTGATATTTAATTAATATCTGCTAAATGTCCTGCCATATTATTAAATCTCATTTAGAAGTGTCCTTAGCAGCTCGGTATAGGGCTGCCTATATTGCAGGAGGGTGAGCAGGGGCCTCGCCTTGTATTTAAATAATTTAGATAAAAGAAGGCTCATTAATGAAAGAGAGGTGTTATCTTTCCCCCTAGAAATGAGCAAAAGGGGAGGACAATTATTCCAGAAATGTAATGAAATACCTGGAGATTTCCCAGAGGTAAAATTTATCTCGAAATCCTTAAACAGCACCGGGTCTGACAGTCCTGGCTGAGGAGAGGCAACCCCAGGAACTGCAGTGTTGGTGTTGCTCTGCACCAGGCAGGGAACAGCAGACTCGGTTTGGGGTCGGGAATAAAACAGGGAGAAACCTCCTTTTCCCAAATCCCAAAAGCTTTGCCCTGGGCCATGACGTGGGGGGAGTCAGCCAGGACAACGCTGCCGTTCCTGAGCATCGCTTCCCTGACAGATTTATTCTGTCCCCTCTGCAGAAATGTCACCGAGGAGATTTTCCAGCTGTTACTGCACAACCCGGCGTGCCAGCCAAAAGATCGCTCCTTATGGAAAACGGGGAGAACACGGCGAGGGAGAAACGGGACAGAATCGGGATAAAATCTCCTTTCTTAGGGAAAAACACAATGGCCAAGGTTTCCAAAACTGTCCAGGATGATGGAAGAACAGGAAGGGAGCATCCAGCCATGTCCGAAGGGCAATGGGAAGAAGAAATCAACTAATTTCATTATTTCACTCACAATTTCCTCACAATTGCATGTGATAATAAGATAATATTTCATAATAATCTGTTAAAACCTGGAAGAGCCATGAACGCAAATGCATTAACTCCCAATATTATCTGTATTCCAGAATTCCTTTTCCGTTTTTGAATCCCTGGCTCTGTCCTGTTTTAAGTAACTGCAGGTTTGTCTCATCTTGTTTTGCTGTTGTGGATTTCCTGCTGGACACAAAAGCAGGGGAGCCCTCCCAGCCCTTAAATGTGGCCTGGAACGGGACAAAACCGAGAGGGTTTGGAGTTGTCTCTGCTTGGATTCACAGGTCTGAGGCAAAAGCCACTGAGATGAACGGAAAACTTCTCTGGATAAATAACCAGAATCGCCAGAGCTCCATTTCCCCTCGAACAATCACACTTTTAATAAGTCCTGCACTGGAACAGGAAGGACAGAGGATTTTAATCGGCGCCTCCCCTCAGAGCACCCGACGAGGAGGGTAATTAGAGGGGTCTGTTAATGACTGAGCCAGGCCCTTGTGCTGCTGCTCCCAGGGGCTCAGATTATCCAGGGATGCTCCCTGCTCCTCCCTGGGTGAGGAGCACCTTGGGAAGGTAAACAAAACACCCTGGGCCTCATTCCCGTGTCCCCTGGGGTCTCTGGATGTGCACAAATGAAAAGATAATTTGGTTTGTGAGCCCTGGGCAGTGCCTGGGTGCCCACAGGCCCCAGGGGTGCAGAAATGAAAAGATAATTTGGTTTGTGAGCACCGGGCAGTGCCTGGGGGCCCACAGGCCCCAGGCTGCCCAGGATGTCCCAGCTGGGAGCAGGACAAACGCCCCAAGCAGGCGCTGGTGGCTGCAGGAGGCAGATGAATCACACACAGAGGATTCTGCTGCTGTTATCTGCTGTAACAAAACCGGAGGGGAGGGAGAAGTGGAACAAAACCACAATTATTTCTAACAAGCTTTCCCAGATACGTCTGTGGGGATTCAATGCAGATTGAACCCTGCTTGTATAATTTGTTTATTGCTATTTTTGGCGAGTAACTCCATTTATCACAAAGATCTGCTTAAAAGCTGCGGGGGGTGATCTGCTACTACCACCAAAGGCATTAATTTTATTATCTGTCTTTATGAATAAAAACAAGAACACAGAACTGGCTGCTTGTACAACAAGAAGAAAGAGGGTATTTCCTAAACTGCCAGAGGAATGTTAAATAAAAGCCACCAAAAGCCCCCAAAAGAACGGGATCCTGTCCAGGACATCTCACAGACCTCCTCACCCATTTCCAGAAGAATCATTGGCTTTGAGGGAACACTTAAAAATAATAACTTGATTTAATTAGCTAATGTGAAGGAAGAGACGAGGATTAGCAACTGATTAAAATGCTTGCAGAAAACAGTTATGATTAAGTGAATTAATCCTCCAAGAAAGCCAAGGCTGCAGCAGATAAATCCTGCTCTGGAGGCTGGAGCCCAGCGCTCGGAAGGCTCCTCATGCTCTGTCAAGAGCCCAGATTTATTCAGGAATCCAGAGGGAGCTGACCTGCGCTCACACAAACGATAGCCAGAATGGAATCCATTCCCCAGCTCTCTGTCCCAGTATTTAATAATAGTGTGGCCATTAAAGGGCTTTTGCGGCTGCAACTGCAACGCAGAAATTTCCATGCGGTGTTTCATGAACTGATCTCATTTCCTGACTCGCTGAGCACCTGCCCTGCAGCCTGTTCCTCTCTGGCCTCAGGAGCAGCTTCACACAGTTACTGGAAATTAAACATTTCCTCTTGCCCTTCGCAGAGGGACCCTGCAGGTGCTGCAGGAGGGGGAGATTCCCCCACGCTTCCCTGTTGATTTCAGCGTTATTGCGGCGCAGGAGGCTCTGCCAGGCTGTCCCTGAGGCAGGCACCGCGGCCTCAGCCCTGCCTGGGTGACAAAGTGACAGGTCCCCCTGTCAGAACTTTGTGACATTGCCTGGCTCCCAGGTCACAGAGATGTTTGTTTGGCTGGGGATGGCCTCAGGCTCTGCTCGTGCCTCTCTGCACAGCTGACAGGACCCAAAGCTCTGTCCCCTCCTCCCGGGTCACCCGCAGCAGCAGCTGCTGGGGGAAGGGGCTTCACCTCGTTTTGGGGGACTTGGGGCACCAGCAGCTCGGTGTGTGCCGTCCTGCTGGCTCATCCTGCAGAAAATCCCAGAGCGAGGAGGAGATTCCAGCACATTCCCACCACCCCCTCACGCCTCCCGCAGTCCTCCCCTCACCTCTCCTGCCCTGCTTCCCGCTGCAGTTGTGTTTTCAGTTCATAACGATTTTCGCTTCTACAAAGCTGGGATTCTGTACATTTTATCTTTCTGAAGGGTCCTGTCAAACACGTTATAAATGCGGGCAGAAAATGTTATTCCTAACAAATAACTCTCTTCCTGTCTCCTCGGGTTGGACTTGATGGACTCCAAGGTCTTTTCCAACCGAGTTCATCACGAGGGTAATGGTGTAGATCTGCTCTCAGTGAAGTTTCTGTGGCTCTCACGAGGGGAAGGGTTTGGATCTGCTCTCAGTGAAGTTTCTGTGGCTCTCACGAGGGGAAGGGTTTGGATCTGCTCTCAGTGACGTTTCTGTGGCTCTCACAAGGGGAAGGGTTTGCTTTTCCTGTGCCCTGGCTGCGTGAGGTGCCAGCTCAAATCCATCCTCTCTGGGAGAGCCGGGCCAAGGCCCTGCAGGGCTGGGGAGAGCCCAGCGGGGTGCTGGGGAAATGGGACGGAGTCACTGGAGTGGAATTCAGGGAGTCAGCCCCTCTGCCAGGGGCAAACGGCTCGGCTGGCAGTGATGGCCGCGGACAGCAGGGTTTGACTGCGGGCTGAGAGCCAGGATTTCAGTGCTCCAGCTCGGGTGGAACTCCAGGGAAGTGGCCCAGGGAGAGCTGGGGCTGCTTTTGGAGGCTGAGTGTCAGAACAGCTCAGGGCAGGGGCTGCTGCAGGCCGAGTTCAGGGCGTGCTTTGCTCTGAAATGAGAATTAATTTCTCAGGAATGGCCTGGAGCTCCTGCAGTGAGGGGCCAAGGCAGCTCCACTGAAGGGCAGAGTGCCAGGAAAGGAGTTCAAAACAGGAGAAAATCACTCCCAGCCCAGAAGTCGATTCAGAGCCCATTTCTGTGTTTTACACAGAGGATGAGGATGCTTTTCCCGAGCAGGGAACTGCTCTGGTGAGCTCAGAGTCGGCGCTGCGGAGCCCCAGCACGGCCTGGCTGCGCTCACACCCCACAGCTCACAGCACGGGGCTGCTGCTCCCAGCATCGGCAGGATAAAGGAACGCTCACCAAAATCCACGTCAGGGAATCATATCAGAGCTGCTCCCGGGATCACAGCTGGTTCGGGATGTAAAACAACGTGGGATGGCCCAGAGGGAGCCACTGAAATCCAGAGTGACCGCAGGTATTCCAGGAGAACGTTTGGCCCGACCCTTCCCAATGTCAGAGCACAGAAAATCCCTTCCATTGGAGCCACCATCTGCGTGGTGACACCGAGTGACAGACTGCAGGCACACAGAGACCCGAGACAGTGACACAAAGTGACATTCTGAGACCTGCAGCCACCGCGTCAGACCGATTCTGAAGAGCAGACACGAGGCACTTCAAGGCTGCCAAGCACCAGTTCCACAAATCACCGGATTAAAGTGGCCTGGCCTCTCCTGGCTGCCACTGTCACATCAACAGGAGGCCAAGGCAGCGCGATCAGAGTTCAAGATAACGGAGAAAAGGTGGAATCAAGAGAAATAAAACAGCTCAAAGCGAGGATCTGCTCCAGGCAGGGAGAACAGCACAAGGAAATGGGAGAGGAGGTCCTTGAGGAGAAGCTGCAGCCCCTTTGGCCAGGCCAGCCCTGCAAACAAAGAATGGGTTCTGCCCCTTGGGAAGTGGCTCTTTGCCTCTGCCAGGGAAGAGAAGGTTGGATTGCACCTGAGAATGGAAGAGTGGCTCGGCTGTGCCAAGCACGTGGCACCTCGAGGAGTATTCCACGTTTATTTATCGAGAATTCTCACACGTGGCACCTCGAGGAGTATTCCATGTTTATTTATTGAGAATTCTTACACGTGGCCCCTCGAGGAGTATTCCATATTTATTTATCGAGAATTCTGGCACCCAGCACCCCGGTGCAGAGCTCCCCTGAAATCCAGCCTAAAATCCAGCTCCAAACCAGCCTCTGCCCCCCACAACAGCAGGGCAGCACGGAGGACAGTGAGATTAAAGGCTGAGGATGGATTACTTTGATTTTTAACATGGGATAGGTGGGTGTGTGTCCTGGAGCAGCTCTCCTGCTCGGCACCACTCACCTGAGCTCACCCGAGCTCACCCGAGCTCACCCATGCCCCCTGTTTGCTCCTGCAGCAATATTTGCGTGTGCCCAGCGAACGCCGCAGCTCCTCCCCGTCACCACCCGTGACATTTATTCAAGCCGTCGTGAATGTGGCAACAACATTTTGCTATTTTCCTCCCGGGAAGTTCAAACAAAAGCTCTCAGCTGGTGCGAGGCCGAGCCCCGAGCGGGCGGCAGCTCTGCGGGAAGGGCTCTGCTGCTGTCCCTGCTCTCCCAGGCAGATTCGCGGCCTCGGCACGAAACGACGCAGCAGCTCTGCTTGCCCTGCCTGCCTGCACCTACCCAGGGCTGTGCTTTTCGTACGGCACCACCCCGAGCGCCCCAGCCTAGGTATTTCCACCGGGAGTGTTGACCTGCTTCAAGGTTTGAGTGGTTTTGGGCACGTGCACAGATTCCGTGTCCGATACGGGGTCGGACGTGGCCCTCCTCCCTCCCATCCCCTCCCACAGCCAAGGGCTGAGGCTCTGCCAGCCCCAGCACCAGGAGGCTTCTCCGTGGATCACAAAGAACGCTGCAAAGCCACGAAAAACAGCTTCAGGAGGAGAGGGGAGAGTCAGGGAGGCAGGGGAGATGCAGAATCCTCTCTCCCAGGATCCACGGCCTTGCCCATGGCCCAGGGCACAACAAGGGACTCAAACCCCCCGGGGGCAGGGACAGGCTCGCTCTGCTGCCCGCTCACCATCAGCTCGGGGCTCAGGGGACGGACCCGAGGTGTTTCATCCACGCTGCAAACAGGTCAGGAGAGCAGAATTAGCGATATTAAAGGCCCCCTGTGAGCGGGCTGAGCTCGTTCCGTGCCAGCTCCAGCTGCTGGGGCCATGCCAGCGCGAGCCATCAGCCACAGCAGCTTCTGAGCCTGTGCTGGAAGCCAGCCCTGCCACTCCAGCCCTGCCACTCCAGCCCTGCCACTCCAGCCCTGCCACTCCAGCTCTGCTTCACTGAGCTGAGGGCACAGCCCCACGCGTCACCCGGTGTCTGTGGTGCCGCCATCGCCGCTCCCCGAGGGGGAATCACACGGGTGAATCTCACTCAGCCTGCCCCGAGCCCCCTCACACACGGATTTGCCTGGGGACAAAGCTCAGGGGTCCCTCCAGGCTGAACCCCCCCTTCCCTGGCTCCTTTCTGTCCCCCTCAGCCCCAAATGTGTTTGTCACCTCGTGCTGTCCCACTGGCATGTCCGTGCCCGTTCTTCTCATTGAGGAATGTACTTTTAATCCTGGTCACTCCACAGAAATCTGTGCAAACCGTGGCTGAGCACAACCAGAGCCCACAAGCTCAAGAGGAAATGAGAACTTATCACTTCAAACAAACTTCCTGAGAGTTTACAACCCAGGAGCTCAGAATATCCCAGCTTGAGTGACACTGCAGCCAACTCGAAATTCAAAATTCAGGCTACTACTCAAAAGCAATTTAGTGCAGCCCAGCCAATGTAATAAATAACAACTCCTGGTTGTCACAATCATTCCCTCTCCAGAGTCTTTTAACATGAATTTGCATCGGAAAGTTCCAGCTCGGGTGTTTTTTTGTTCTTCCTGGGCTGCACCCAGGGAGGAGGAGGAGGAGCTCAGGGGACGAGGAGGTGTCTGAAGGGATTGTTAATACCTGGGGTTTAGGAAAGTGGAACCTGCAAACAATGCATCAATTTGGAGCTGTCCACAGGCAGCCACTGCTTCAATCCATCATGCACCTCCCCAGCAAGAAAGAGTTCTCAAGGAAGACAATTATGGATGAGCACAAGCCGTTGGTAATTGGGGTTAAAGATTGGGCAGGTAATTTGTTACCTCCAAGCCTCTCTTCCAGAGCTGATTACAATGGGAGGGATGGGAAATGTTCTCTGCTGGATTTATTGCCTCTTTATTTTGGGTTCGGAGCAGATTTAATCTGGGGTGTGCGCACAGGCACGAAGGTGGGGCTGCGTTTACCTGAACACGGGGGAAGCTGCACCTCGTGGGCAGATAATCCGAATTTCCAGCTCGCTGAGCCTGAGGCAGGATTCCTGCAGGCTCTGGGCTCTAATTGTGCCGAGATTTGTCGGTTTAATTCCGTGCTGCTCTGAAGTTCAGAGGTGGGAAAGGAGAAGAATCAGGTCCCTCTCACTCGGAGCCTGTGGGAACAGGGCCCAGTTCACGGGACTGGGGCAGAAAAGGTTTGGGGTTATCCCAAAGGCTCAGCCAGATTTCAGCAGGACATCTACAAATCAGGGATATCAGTGCGGAGAGAGAAGTGCTGTGGAGAGAGAAGTGCTGTGGAGAGAGGTGAACTGGCACCACGGACAGAGACTGGGGAATGCAGGAAATAAACCCAGAGCTTCAACGGGAACAGGGTGAAAAACGGGAATTACAGAATTCCCCCCGAGTCCTTCCCCATCCCCACCCTCTGAGCTCCCCGCACATCCGCGGGGCAGGAAGGGCGGAAATGAGGGATGAGGATGTGGGCAGAGGCACTCAAAATCAATCCAAGCTCTTCTCCAGAGCCTCCTCTTTGGTGTTTCCCACGGCAGGGCCCTCCAGCTCCGGCTTGGAGCACGTTCGTTTCCACACAGGCCCCACCAAACTTCACCTCCCTGTTTACAAACCCCTTTAAAAATCTGCATTTTAAACCTCGAAATGAGGGGTAACCGATCCTGGCCCCACACAAACATCTCCCTCTGGGCACTGAACTTCCATTCTCATTTCTCTTAATAAATTAAAGGCGCATTTAAGTGGCTGCCGATCATTTACGCTCCTCGGTAATTAGCTGCAATTAGGAATCGCTCCCGTCTGTAACGAGGTTTAACTGTGGTTCCAGTGACACCCAGAGCGATCTCCCTCTCACCCCTGAGTGTTTACACGGGGTTTTTCCTGCGAGGGCTGTGGGATCCGGCTGGAACGAGCTGGGAATGGCCGGGAACATCCATAACCCCCGGCCTGCCAAAAACTCATCAAATATTCAGCAGCTCGGGACCGCTGCGGGTCCCGGCATCGATCTGGGTGTGCATCCGTGGGTGTGCGAGCACCAAACGGGGGCTGCGGGACAGAACCCGGCTAAAAACACATTTTGAACCGATTACGCCACTCCTCCTTCGCAAAGCGCAAAACGCCCTCGGGCAGAGGGTGGGGACTTCCAGGGGTGTTCTAAACCCGTTTGCTGCAGCCTGCAATTAATGCAGGTGGGGCAGTTAAGGCAGGTGAAACAATTAATGCACGCGATGCAATTAACGCAGGTGAAACAATGAACGCAGGTGAAACAATCAGTGCACGTGACACAATTAACGCAGGTGACGCAATTAAGGCAGGTGAAATAATTGATGCACGTGACGCAGTGAATGCAGGTGAAACAATGAACGCAGGTGAAACAATGAACACAGGTGAAGCAATTAAAGCACGTGGTGCAATTAACGCAGGTGAAACAATTAACGCAGGTGAAACAATGAAGGCAGGGGAAGCAGGATTGGGTCTGAGAGCGCCTTTCAAGGTCAGAGTCATCCCCACGTGGCCCCTCCCTGCTTCAGGACAGCCTCTGAATATGCAAAAGTAATTTTACAGCAAAGGGGAGCAGCCAGTTCCTGCCGAATGTGCCCCAAAAGGCCCCACATGTCGGCAGTCAGACCCTTGTACAAGACCAGGCACGGAACCCCTGCTCCTCTGGCCTTGTTTTGTGTTCATTCCACTCTTATTTTGGGGCCACCTGAATACTTGCAGAAGGTGCACGGATAATGAGGGAGCAGCTCTCGGATCCATCACGGACGGGGCAGCCTTGGTTTCCTTCTCTGTTCTCTCTCTGAAGGAGCTGGAAAAGGAGTTCTGGGGAAGGGACAAAGGCAGGAACAACCAGGACAAGCCGTGCACAGGACCTCCCCCAAACAGGGGATAGTTCCTGCACCCCACCAGGTGGATCAGCTTTGTGCGCATGATTTATTTTAATCAATAGCTGCAAGAGACTGGACGTGAGCAGGAGAGGGGTTTTGATTTAATGGGGAATATAATTGAATGAATTGAGGGCGCTGATTTAGCCCAAAGTTCTTTCCTGAGTGAAATCCCTCCTCAGAGACGTTTCCTCTGTTCTTGCTCGGCCGCTGCTTCTTCCACAGAGCAGCCCGGAATGATTAATCCAAACAAGAGGGATTAATTGGACAACCTTCTGTGTCCTGCAAGCAGCTCGGGGAATTGGCAAACCATTATCTGCTCAGATCCTCTCTCTGAGCACATGAATCACCCTGCCTGGAGCATCGCTGCGGATAAAGCAGGAACGGAGAGGCTGCAGAGCACCTCTCCTTTTTATTTATGGGGAGAACGCCTCAAAATATGAATCCACTTTATTATTTTTCCCCTTCCAGCCCAATTACTCGGTGTTCTCGCAGCTGATTTTTCTTTGCAATTCACTTCCTTTTAATTGGTGCGGAGTCCTGAGCTGCAGCAGTTCTGCAGGAGTGAAATATCTGAGGAGCAGTTGAACTGTGGCTCTTTACGCCTCTGTCATTTCTCTCACTTCAGAAATTAAAAAGAAAAACAAACCCAAGCAGTGCTGGATGCCAGGGAGAGGCGGAACACCTCGGAATCGCTGGGACAAACCAAGGGGTTAAATCCTGATTTACACTCGGGGAATTTGGGAAGAGCCTGGCTCTTCCACAGCCCGGCTGCAGAGTGCCCAAGCTTGGCGCTGTTACCCAGGAAATTCTCGAGTACCCAGAGAATTTTCGTTTGCTGTTCATCAGCCCCTGGCGCAGATTCCGTGGCCAAACCCTGCTGGAAAGGCCTCGTGGGGAATTTCAGCTTTTCCCCCTGATATCACCAGTGTGGGAATTTCCCCCCTTTCACCTCCTCAGTTCTGCTGATCCCAAACTTTCCTGTCTGAGGTTTAACCCGAAGAGCCCTGCTCTGAACGGCCTCTGAGCAGGGAGATCTCCCCTGGGACACCTGAATGTCCCCTCAGGGCGAGGAAATCTCCTCTGAGACACCTGAACCTCCCCTCAGGGTGAGGAAGTCTCCTCTGGGACACCTGAATGGATCCTCTGAGCAGGGAGATCTCCCCTGGGACACCTGAATGGATCCTCTGAGCAGGGAGATCTCCTTTGACAGCTGAATGGCCCCTCAGGGTGAGGAAATCTCCTTTGACACCTGAATGGCCCCTCTGGGCAGGGAGATCTCCCCATGACACCTGAATGTCCCCTCAGGGTGAGAAAATCTCCCCTGGGACACCTGAATGGATCCTCTGGGCAGGGAAATCTCCCCTGGGACACTTGAATGTCCCCTCAGGGTGAGGAAATCTCCTTTGACACCTGAATGGATCCTCTGAGCAGGGAGATCTCCCCTGGGACACCTGAACATCCCCTCAGGGTGAGGAAATCTCTTCCTGGGACACCTGAATGGATCCTCAGGGTGAGGGAAGTCTCCCCTGGGACACCTGAATGGATCCTCAGGGTGAGGGAAGTCTCCCCTGGGACACCTGAATGGATCCTCAGGGTGAGGGAAATCTCACCTGAGGGTTTGTCCTTTGCTGCTCTAACCCATTGAACACCAACCCCCTCTGCTGCGATTCCCTCTATTTACGGCCCTTCCTGCTCGCCAGGGAACAGTTCTGGCCTCACAACAAAAGGCAACAATGGTTTAATAATAAAAAAAAAAGGAAAAAGGAAGACAGGAGAGATTGATTTTGCCAATGAAGACGGGGAGAAGCAGCGGGCGAGCAAACAAGACAGAATAATATCAATAAAAGAGCCCGTGGTGGCTGCGGCAGCCACAGGCACATTCACAGCTGTGTTTCCTTAATACCCCGTGTTCCCCCCGAGCTCAACAACTCATCTCATTTAAAGGTGGGCGCCTAAAGCGCTCCTGAGCATCTCCCACTTGACGAGGAACAAGGAAGAAGGATGGGCCTGCACGGCCTGGAAGGCTCAAAGTAGAAAAGGGAATTTCCTCTGTGACCTTGTGGAGTCTGTTCAGACTTTCCAGAGTTGTTCTGCCTCAGATAAAACCCCGGGTTTGGCCGCTCAGAACCTGATTTCTTTTCTTTTTGTCCACACAACACCAATATGGACACTTTCGAGGCTCTGTGAATTGTTCATCAGCATCGTTGAAAGGGCACAAACAGCCCCAAAGCGGGTTGGAAAGGGAACATTTTAAAGAGGCTGCAGTGACTCACAGCAAGGCTTGGCTCACATTTTTCCATCCAAAGCCAACAGTTTATCCTGGATGAAACGCCAGCTTGGGAAAGAAAGGGGTTTTTTTCAGTTTCATGACAAAATTTGCAACCTTTTCTTTTCCAAAAGTGAAGGGAATGTAAGGGACAGCAGTTGGTTTATGGGATGGTGTCTGGAGCTGTGAACAGAGACACAACGAGGCCCTGCCCCTCCTTCCTGAGGTCAGATCCTTTATTTGCACTGCCAGGACCTCCATCAGCAGCAGGGGATTCCCAAGGAATATTCCAGATCTCTGGGTTCAGAGGGAGTGTGGCCTCGTCCCACTGGAGCAGATCCCAGTCGGATTGAGGGATTAATTCCCTCTGAAATGCTCTGGACATTCCCAACCCAGAATAGGATGGGGGAGCAGCTTTCCAGGGGAGATTTGGGATGAATTCCCTCTGGACATTCCCAACCCAGGACAGGATGGGGGAGCAGCTTTCCAGGTGAAATTTGGGATGAATTCCCTCTGGACATTCCCAACCCAGGATAGGATTGGGAGCAGCTTTCCAGGTGAAATTTGGGATGAATTCCCTCTGGACATTCCCAACCCAGGATAGGATTGGGAGCAGCTTTCCAGGGAGATTTGGGATGAATTCCCTCTGGACATTCCCAACCCAGGCTGGGGTGGAGGAGCAGCTTTCCAGGTGAAATTTGAGATGAATTCCCTCTGGACATTCCCAACCCAGGCCGGGGTGGAGGAGCAGCTTCCCAGGAGAGATTTGGGATCAAGGCTGGGATCAGGGATGTGGGTGCAGCCCCCAGGGAAGCGTCGCTGGGGCAGATTCTCCCCAGCTCTCCCCACATCTCCAGTGACAAAGCACAAACTCTGAAGGACTCGGAGCCTTTTGAGAAAACCAATTTGTGTAAAGTGAGGTAGAAAGCCTTAAAAAAAAACCCCCTTTTCTATTCAAGGCATGAACGGCCCCTCACCCCAGGAGCTGTATTGAATTTCCAGCTGCTCCTGGAGGACGTGGGGGTCACTCCTCGCTCCAGGGGTGAAGGGTGCTCCCAGCTATTGATCTCAGCACAAGCAGCAGGAATCAGAGCCACTGAAATTTGATTTTTAGGTGATGGCAATGTGCTGAATCATAGCTTATTGCTGCACCCAGGAACGGGGAACGGGGGTGGGGGGAGCTAAATCAAATCACACTCGGTGCCTGCAGCAGAAATGTCTTTAGGAGACATTGAAGGGTCATCAAAAACCCCTCTGTGGGGCTGAAATAAAATTAAAAAACAGTGGGAGTAGCAGAAAGGGACGAAATCATGGAAATGAAAGCCTAATTTTTAATTAAAGTCTCCAAGAACACTCATAGAGGTATAAATGGATATGCAAATGATATTATCTCGAGAAGACATAATTACCTGGTGTAGAGTGGCAGTTGTTTACACCGGTGAGTTTGGTTTATTTTAAGCCTCATTCTGGAAAAGCTCAGCTCTCCCTGCTGCACGGAAGAGCCGGAGGTGTTGGGCACTCTGCAAATCGAGGGCAAAAAGAGAATAATCGTGGCAAAATCTGGCACAAAAAACTCAGGAGCTCAGGGCCGGCAGAGCCCTCGTGGAGAGAAAACCCCACAGCAGCACGAGGGGGAACAAAGCTTTGCTTTCCCTTTAAAAAAGTTAAAAATTCACACAGTTTTGAAAATGAAAAAGCACAAATCTGATTCTTCATTATTTACTCATTGCTTTTGTTTTCCTCCCAGAGCTGACTTAGGCTGTATAAATACTTGATGAGAACCTTATTTATATAGTTTCAAATAAAGCGAGGCTTCAAACCCAAAAATATTAACTCCGGGCTCCTCTGGTGCAGTAATTGGTTGCCTGTAAGTATAAAAGTTAGTTTAAAACTATATAAATACATCATAAAACACAACTGGAGTTAAAATGAAAAATTCAGATTTTAAAAGCGGGAGACGGGCGCGGTAAGAAAAGCAATAAAAGCTCCGTTGCATCTGAGAATAACAAAAATAACGTTGGCTGAGCTTCGAGCCGGGAGCTGCAGACGAGATCAGGTGGAGTGGGGCGAGGGACAGGCAAGGTGTGGGTGTGTTAATGTGTGTCCCAGGGGCACCGTGCTAATGAACTTCTGTTAATTGGCTGCTGCTGATGCCTCATGGGCTACCTAAAAACAGAAGCCAGACAAAATTAAGGGAATAGAAAGCGGGTATATTTATGGAAGGGCCTTCAGGTGCATTTCGGGCAGACGAAGCCCCCCGGGGGCTACACCCAGAATGGACGGCAGGTCCCGGGTTTTCGTATTTTTATGAATTTGGTCCATTTGCATGTCGGGGGTTGATCTTCCAATTACAGCTCCGGGTAATGAAGTCATTTACCCAAAGTTTGCTCCCCCCAGCTCACTTTTGTTGACATTTCTCGGGGCCTGAGGCAGTGAGGTGCCCTTGATCCCCAGGCCTGGAGAGGAATTGTTGTGTCTGCCCGAAACGGGAGAGCAGCGGCTGACGCTGAATGTGGAGTTTAGAGTCACACACCCAAGAGCTGCAGGGCTACAAATACATGAAAAATAGAAAAGCTGAGATCCTAAGGCATCGCTGCAGCTCGTCCAGCTCACAAATTACCAACGCGGAAAGCAATTAATGCCAGCAGAGCTTCCAGGAGAGCTCTGGGGCCTGGGTGCCCCCAAGAGGGGGTTTGCAGCCTCCAGGGCACCCCACGAAGTCCCGCATTGGCACGGAGCTGGACATGCCAGGGGAAAGGGAAATCCCTGCAGGCCAGGGGGGCTCAGAGCCCAGCAGGGCTCTCCCAGCGCTGGGACCAGCCAGGACCTCCCAGCATGACCCATTCTGCACTTTTTGGGGCTGTTCTTTGCCAGGCTGGGCAGCTCCGAACGCCCCAGGATTGCTGTTCCCACCAGCAGTGCTGAGAACGTCCCACGGGCACAGCACCCACTGAACTCTGAGGGGGAAAATCCAAATAAAATGGGGATTTCGGCCCCGGGGCTCTCCCACGGGAGTGGGAGCTCCCAGCACAGCTCTGGCAGGACCCTGGAGGTGGAGGTGGCGCTGGGGTGAAAGTGTGAGGGACCCTCAGGCGAGGTGGGACACAGCAGAACGTCACACCTGGAGCCTGGCACAGCCTGCCCCACCACCCCCGTGTCCAGCACATTATTCCCTTGGAAATCCCCCTGGTAACTTTTGAAAACGGGAGGACTTGATAATAAACCGTTTATTTAATAATAGTAAATACCAATAAATTAAATTTAGTCACTGACCAATGCAGTATTTTCCACGCCTGCCTCACTGCCCCACCAGGCGCCTCCCTCACTTCTGCTCTCCAAGATCGGAGAATCGATCCTGCTCCTCCTGGGATCACTCAGAGCTTCCAAGGGCTTCGTAGGGAGCGATCCCAGCCACTGATCTGTGCAGCCAGGCAGGAGCTGCAGAATTCCCGGGCATTTTCCAAAGGGAAAAAGCTGCCCAACCAAATTTGAAGGCATTTGCTGAAATTTTCAGTCAGTTTTGCAAAATTTCCTTCTGAGTTTGTTCTTCTGGAGAAGGAAGAAGCTCTGCTCTGCTCCTTTTGGGAAGAGCAGCTCTCAGAGAGTTTATAAACATCTCAACACGCCACTAATGGAAATTAAAAAGGCAAATGTTTGTTGTTTCGCTGCCTTCTAGGAAAATAAAAAGCAGGGGAAAAGGGACTTATTCTGTGTGTTTCTCTGGGGAATTCGGAGGAGGAGGCTCTGGTAAATCCGTCAGGATTTATTTCTCTGCTGTGCCTCTTCCTGCAGCTGCACTGAGGGGAAAGCAGAGCAAGAACCTCAGGGGGAAGGAAAGAAGAAGTGCAACGAGATTTTTCAAATATTCGTGGCCCTGCGATAATTTCCCGCTTAGTTTATGAAACTCCTTGGCGTTGGCTTCTGATTTCCTGGCAAGCACAAAGGCTGGGAAAGCGATGGAGGGATGGAAGCACCGTGGTGATTCAGCAGGGATTGTTTCCCTGGGGAAAGGGGAAGGAAAAGGAAATCGGCGCCCGGTTTCTATTTTTAACCTTGGAAGGCTGGAGAATACCCAGATTTGAAGAGTTCTCCTGCCCGTGCCCAGGTGGCACCTGACGGAAAAGCAGAACCACGGAGGGAAGCAGCTCTGCAAAGCTGCCGGGTGGGCGTTGTGCGGGCGCTGAACTTACACCAGTCCAGAGGCCAGGACACTCCTCCCCGGCAGTTTTGGTCCTGGAATCGTGGGATCCTCATCCCGTGGCTGAATTTCACACCAGGCTGTGAGGGTGAAACACGCTCGTGGATTTTCTCCTCAGACACTTCTGTGCGTTTCCCCTTTGCTGAGATCACAGAAGCATCGGAAACAACTGCAAGCCCTTAATTCAATTATCTCTGCTACAGCTGCTCTCCTTTAAACATTAACTCGCTTGGAATCGTGCAGTAAGCGGCTGTAAATTATTGAATTCCTATTTTAATTTGTTTTCTTACATTTGTAGCTCTCTCCTCCACCCCCACCAACACCTCTTTATATAAAAAAAAAAAAGAAGAAAAGAAAAGAGCACGCAACAACAACAAGCCCCAAGCAGGTATCAGGCTGTTAATAATTGACGAAGCATTTGTAAACCCTTAGCAAATGAACAGGAGAGTGACACATGAATAAAACATGGGCACAGGCTCTGGCTGGCAGCCTCAGACGCCCAGGCTCTGCTTTAAAGCAGCTTCTGTGCAACAGGAGAACAACGCTGGGCTTTGGGTTGTGGGTGAGAGGTGAGGGGAAGGCGCTGGGGGGCAGAACTCACCTGGGCAGGTTGCAGGTGTCTCAGACCTCCAGCAACAGCCCTGGGATGCTCCTGAACCTCTATTTTTATTTATTTATTTTTTTATTTATTTATTTATTATTATTACTACTACTACTACGACTACTATTACTACTACGACTACTATTACTATTATTCCTCCTCCACAAGTATTTCTTTGTTATTTTCACTGTTATTTCACCCAGTTCTTTGCCCACCACAGTTTTCCTTTAGGGCAGGGAAACAGGGGGTTTAGATGGGAATAAATGGGAAAATAAAGACGCCTTTCGGCGAACTTGTTAAAGAGGGACAATAGGGATAGAATGATGATGTAATGATGATGTAATGAAGATTTAATTATGATTTAATGATGATTTAATGATGATATTTGGGTGCAGCCTGCAGAGTCTGAGGAGTTGTGAGACCCACACTCACATCTGAGGCTCTGCACCCCAAAAGGTCCCAGGAACTCCCCCGGTGCTGCTTCCACCCCACCCCACTCCCCCTCCCTCTCCTCCTGCCCTTCCATTTGCAGATTCTGGATTTCCAACACACCCCAGTCTGGATTTCCAACATCCCCAATCTGGACTTCCAACACACACCAATCTGGATTTCCAAACCTCCCAATCTGGATTTCCAAACCTCCCAGTCTGGATTTCCAACATCCCCAATCTGGACTTCCAGTACTCCCAGTCTGGATTCCCAGTACCCCCAGTCTGGATTCCCAGTACCCCCAGTCCCTGCTCTCCCCTGCTGCTGGGTAACCCCGGTTTAGCAGAAACAGCAGCAATAATAATAATAATAAATAATAATAAATAATCGCTGCTCTGCCAAGCAGCCTCTCAGAGGCACAGGAGATGGAGTTTGACGGGATCTGCGCAGGGAAGGAAGGGGAGCGGGGCAGGGAACAGCAGCTCTGGAGCAGCTCTGATCACAGCAGAGCCGTGTTCAGCTGTCCCAGGGCGGTGCTGGGAGGCTCCACGAAGGAATGAAAGCCCAGAGCAGAAAAGGCTCCCCCCCGCCCAGGAATGTTTGTGCATCCCGGGAGAAGCGAGGCAGGAACGCCTGGCTCAGCCTGGATTTGTTGTTTTCTCGCTGCACGAAGGCTCTGAGGAGGGTGGCCCCACGATCCCGTCGTTGGAGGCGCTGGATCATGGAATTAAAGACTTGTCATCCCACCAGAGCCAGGGAGAGGAGAATAAATATCTAACACCCACTTCTGCCAGTCAAAGCACTGAAATCCATCTCTCACGGGGATTCTGTTGCTGAACTGGCACTGGGGGAGGGTTTGTGCACCTCTGAGCAGCAGATCCCAACCAGTCTGGAACTGGGCAAACTGGAGCCGTCCCCAGTCCTGACCCTGACAGGTGACAGCAGGTCCAGGGGAACGGGAAGGAACTGAAATTCCACAAAAAGCGACCACAAGGAAAGTTTTTTCCTCACTTTCGAGGCCTGGCCGAGCTCTGTGATATTGCCCAGCCCCTCCAAGCCCCGGCCGGGGTAAGAGGCAGGGTGGAAGGGGGGGTTGTGAGGCTTCCCTGCCTGGCTGGTGGCACAGGGAGCTGATTTGCTGGGATAAATCCCAGGTGCCATCGTCACAGCTCGGGTAATCCCAGGGAAGTGCTTGGAAACAGGGGTTAGGTTAATAAATTACAGCAGCGGCGTTTCCTGAGGAAGCTTCCACTTCATGGTGAGTTTTTTAAAGTGCTTGGGAATGTCAGGATTGGATGCAGAGCCCTGAGCCCCTCAGGATGAGCTGATCCAGGACCTCGCCCTGTAAACCAGAGCAGTTTGTGCCCAGCTGGGACCTCTCCTTCCTATTTACAGAGTGCAGGGCCCATTTCACCACAGATTTCACCACAGATTTCACCACAGATTTAGCCACAGATTTAGCCACAGATTTATCCGTCTCTGAAATTATCCACGTCACTCATGAACTGTCCGAGTCACTCACGAATTATCCACGTCACTCCCTCCCCTAATTACAAAAATGAGGTTATTCCTGCAGTATTTGGAGGAATCCCCTGCCCCAGAGTGTGGCTCCACACCCAGTGTGGCCCCAGAGGTGTCCCTGAATTTCCCCCAGCTGCAGCCCCACCCCTGCTCCCGCCCCCAGCCCCTCTGGAGCTGGGATTCCCTGCCCAGTGAATGTCCCCAAATGCAGTGTTTCACAACCAGCAGCTGTCCTGGTGCCTACTCAGCGAGCAGGTGGAAATCTCTGCCTCCAATTCCATCAATATTTCCGTCCCTGGCTGTCTCTTTAATTGCTATTGACTGCAGGAGGTGTTTTTGGTGCAGGCAGGAGGCAAAGTGATATTGATCCCCGTAAATGAACTTTTCTGTGGCCCCAGTCAATTGAGAAGGTGATTTCAGAGAGGAAACTGCAGCAATGTTTACCTGGCTCACCACTGAAATTCCTCCTTGGGAGCTCTGCTCCGCTGAAGGGCTGTGGGAAGGAAAATCCCATTTCTGCTGTTTAATGCAAAAAAAGCCAAGCTGCCGTGGCTTTGGGCAGGGTGAAAATCAGCTCCGTTTGCTCTTGTATTGAAATAGGAGAGGAGGAAATCAGAACAAATCAGATTTAACTTTTAATCCCTCACTGAAGGAGCTTTTGCCATGTCATTTTCTGTCACCGCTGCGTGTCCCGCTCTGGGGAAACAACGGCAAGAAAACAAATCAGTGAAATATTTGATTTTATACATTTGTGGGGCCCTGGTGCCACATTCAACTCTGCCAGCGACCGAGGGGGTGGGAGGGTGTGGGCACCTGCCACAACCCATCCCTGCCTGTGGAATATTCAGGATTCAGGGAGAGTTCCTCCCCATTTCAGAGCTCTAGGGGCCTGTGGCCCCATGGCCGCCCTCAGAGCTGCACAAGAGCCTTGTCGATGGGAGATTTTATAAACTAAATTCATACACAGCACTCCATGGCTCAAAAGCCAGGAAACAGGGATTTATCCTGTAAATGCCTGTGGCGAACGCACTTTAGATGGAATCAGGAGTTCTTGAGGCTCCCCAGCTGCCCCTCCCATCCTGCTGACATCAGATTTGGGCTTTTTTTCCAACCTCTCAGCTGCTCATTTCCTCAAATTTGTGCGGAGAAAAAGCAGAGAGGAAAATGGGGCAAAATCCCCTTATTCTCCAAGTGGGGATGGCTGGGGGGAATCAACCACCTGAGGAAAATTTAAATTACCAAATCCCTTCCCCAGTGCATCACAGCCCGCCTTTAAGGGCTCCTGGATTCACATTCAGTAACAAATCCTCCTTCCAGAGCCTCTGTGGAGATTTCCTCTTTGTTTTTATGGGAACATCAAGAGTTTCCACCTCTGCCTGGACTCACTGAGATGTCGGGATCTCACCTGAGCTGCATTTCCTGACATTTCATTATTGCCCCTTAAATCCCTCGTCCAAAGGAAAAGAAAAAGTGCAACTTTTTTTAAAAAATCACAAAGACTTATCAAATATTCGCGGCCCTGCGATAATTTCCCGCTTAGTTTATGAAACTCCTTGGCGTTGGCTTCTGATTTCCTGGCAAGCACAAAGGCTGGGAAAGCGATGGAGGGATGGAAGCACCGTGGTGATTCAGCAGGGATTGTTTCCCTGGGGAAAGGGGAAGGAAAAGGAAATCGGCGCCCGGTTTCTATTTTTAACCTTGGAAGGCTGGAGAATACCCAGATTTGAAGAGTTCTCCTGCCCGTGCCCAGGTGGCACCTGACGGAAAAGCAGAACCACGGAGGGAAGCAGCTCCGCAAAGCTGCCGGGTGGGCGTTGCCTGTTCAGGAATCAGAGCCCGGGATCAAGAACTGGAGATTTTCTCCCCTCCTGTCCTTCCCGCACTCATCAAGGGCTGCAGCCTGAGCGTAAAGAACCAGCCTTGAGGGCATAATTATCCAAGGAAAATCAAACATTAGGAAAAGCAGCTTGCAGGGCTGTTTTATTTGACTATCATTAAGTGAAGTGCGAGTGGAAGATGTAAATAACCTGACTAATTTATAATCAGGAGGAGAACCAGGAGCTGGAGGGAAGATTCCTTCGAGGGTGTGTTTCAGCGCGGCGGCAAATCGTTTTTTGAGTCTGATATCGGGGTTTTGATTGTTCCTGGAAGGGCAGAGAGACGTAAACACGAAATTCCCCCTGCCGTGGACAGAACCAGGGGCCTCTGCAGGGACTGGGCCTTGGGATCCGGGGATGGGCAAACTTCAATCCCCCTCGAAGCTCTGCCCTCAAATCCTGCACTGCTGAGGGGATGTGCTCTTTGATTTCTTTCGTCCTAAAGCTTTCCAGGCAGTCATTAAAGAACCCCAGACTGCACCTGGGAGCCACGGCAGTCCTGACTCCCCCGTCCTGGAGCTCCGAAACGTTTTGTGCAGCCCCAAATCCCACCCCGACCACCCCTGGTCATTCACGCCCCGTGAGCGTTCTGCTGGTGGGGTTTTACTGGGATCAGTTGGGACTGATCCCCCAAACCCCGAGCTTTGGCAGCTTTTCTAGGCCAGCTTCGTGCCGTTTGAAGGGTTTGGTGCTGCAGGAAGGGTTTGGGGAGCACGGCCCCTCCCTCAGGCAGCAGGGGGTTCACTGCAAACCCAGGCTCTGCTCCCATTTCCCTCTGCTGAGCCTCACACAGGCAGGAGCAGATGGGGAAAGGCTGGGCTGGATCCCCAGCCCCTAAAATCCATGGAAAAATCCATTCAGGAAAGCACAGTGCCCAGGCAGAACGGATTCACACACGGACCCCACTCTGAAGTGCAGGGAAAGCCCCTGGAGTTCACATCCCTGAGCTTTTATCTCTATTTTATCTTCCAGCACACGAAGTTTGGGTGACGTAGGGCAGAGCACAGGGCACAGTTCTGCACCTCCCTTCAGTTCTCAAACCTGCAGCTGATTTATCCCTCGGGTCTCTCGTGGTGTTTCTAGAAGGGGAATTTGCAGACAGGCTGTGAGACCCAAGTCAGGCTGGGCTGGTGAAACCTCTCCAGAATCCACCGACCTCTCCCTCCCCCTTTCCACAGTTTTTATGGATATATCTGAATGCGGGAACCCCTTTGGCCAAAACCCTGCCCTGCAGTGAACAGAAAAGCAAACAAAGCCAGGACAGGGGTTCACAAACCTTCCCCAGTATCCCAGCTCTGCCCAGACTTTTCTCCCCCATGTCAGCAACTCTTTCATCCTGAACTCCACAATGTGACTCCAACTGCACAGTGACAACTTCCCCCCGCTCTGCTGGAATTAGTGCAACATGTTGTACATGCAAATCTGCCTTTCAAAGGTTTACTTCTTGCTTTAATCACCAGCATTAAAAGGACCTCGTGTTTCCCTTTCATCTGGCAGCAAATTAATTATAAAAGCTGTATGGTAATATTAATATTGTCTTACTGGAGATCAATGGGTTTATTACCTTTGATTCTAGCACTGCTCACTCGGTGACAAAACCTGTATTTGTATCTCCCCAAACTTCAGGATGGTAAATTCAGGTAAAGGTTTAAATAGAAATGTTTTATCTTTTTCAAATGTTGACTCAGTTTGAAGTTGGAAAAGACAATTGACTTTGGTTCAGTGTTGGGAGAAGAATGTCAGAGAATCCTGAATATCCATTTATGGGGTTTTTTCCTTGCTTTCAGCACCAGGGCAAGGAGAAGCTTCTGTGGGCTGGAACCTCCCCAAGGGGGAATTTGGATTTCGCTGGGGTCACACATTAATCCAGATCTCAATTTTCCAGGGAGAAAGGCAAACAGCTCAAGGTCAGGCTGTCCCACAGATCCCCACAGCTCCTGGAACAGCCTTGGACTGCATCACACTGAGCAGGGTCACGCCTGGAACCATTTTTGACTTCCCCTGTTTCCGTTCCATGGGGGGAATTCCCTGCCTCCTCCTGCCCCACTGTCCCACCCCATCCCCGAGCACAAACCCATTTCTCCTCTTCATCAGGATTTTGTTCCTAACACGGCAGAGATTAAATGGAACTCTCCAGATCGAGGCAGAGAAAATGCCTGGTTTGGTGCACCCTGGCTTTGGTAAAACCTGACTGTGGGAGTGTTTTCATCTGCTGCAGAGAGCAGGGAATTGTTTCCCTCTGCTCATGGAACCTGTGTCCCGTTCCTGGCTTTGGATCACCCTCCTCATCCTCACTCCTCAAGGAGCAAACACAAAGGGTGAGAATATTAAGTGCATTAATTAAAAACACTTTTCAGGTTAATAAAAGCCCTTTGATGCTTATGCTGCCCAATTCTCCAAGTGCCTCCTGCGTGCACTCGGATTTTGGGACCCAGCTTTTCTCTGCAATTTTGGGATCCAGTTTTTCACTGGCATTTTGAGATCCAGCTTTTCCCTGTGGCCTCAGGTGAACCCTGGGTCAAGCACTGCAGGAACAGGGCGGGACAAAACCCTTCCCAAGCTGCAGAGTTCATTCACCAAACCCAGGACAACAGGCCCTGTTCTCTGCATCCCAATTTTACCCCGTGGGTCATCCTGAGGAGGGGCCAGAAACGTCTCAGAAACCAACCCAGAATAATTCTTGAGTCTGAATTCTGTGTCTGTGGCTGTTTGGATCAATATTTGCCAGAAATTCAAAGCTGAGGCTGAACTTAGAGGCTTTCCTTTCTTTAGCCCCCTGAATACAGAGCTCTTCCCTTTCCACAGAGTCCCCGAACATCCTGGGTTGAAAGGGATGCACGAGGATCATCCCAGCCCAGCTCCCTGCCTCGGTAATGGCCCCTCTTCCTGGGCTTTGTTACGCTACAAAGCCAGAGCCACTGAAGTGATTTGGAGCCTGGAGCTCCAGACACGACTCCCCTCTCTCTCAATTTATTGTATCCCAGGTTTCAGACAAGCTCCGTGCATTTCCCATCTGCCACTGACACGGAAAGGCCTCGTCTTCATCCACAGCTGAGCCACACAGCCAACAGTGCCCCGGCAGCCCCCTCGGGTGAGGTTCCAGTGTGGGATCACAGAGAGCACAGACTCATTTCACTCCTCGAGAGGAGTCACTTTATCTGAAATTGAATCCGCGATGCCGGGATTACTGGGAGATGCTCCACAGCCTCTGCACACAAATATCTCCCTGGCTGTTCACCAGAAATCCCGGAGCGCTTCGGGCACTCGGAGCGAGGGGAGAGCTGGGGAGGGACACAAACTCAGCAAAGGCTGGTTGGGAGATTACTTTGGAGAATAACAATATTAAAAGACCAATCAGAAACATGATTTAAAACACCAGGGTTGTTTAGAATCTGCGTGAGGGTGCTGACTGAGAACCTCTGGAACAGGAGGAGCTTGTGCTGGCTCCGGCAAAGGATCCGCTCCCCACGGACACCCCTGAGCAGGGAAGGATCCTGGGATGCCAGATCCGTGTGCTGCCAGTCTGGGCACACAGGGCTGGAGGCAGCTCATCCATGGATGGACCGAAACTCCGGATTCCCACCAATTTCCACCCTGCAGAGCCGGGAGCAGGGGGTGTTCCTGCCGCTGGGATTCCATCGGAGAAAGGCTTTGTTCCCCGAGCCCGCTGGCTGGAACTGATCCTGCAGAACCTGCAGGAGGCTGTGCTAATCCCGACAGAAATATTCCGAGGGAATCCCCTTCTGGGAGACCCTGCGCCGCTTTTCCCTCCCTTTCTTCGAGGGATGAGACACAAACCCCGTGTTTGCCGATGTCTGCCCAAGCACACCGTGTCATTTCCACATAAACACACCCAGCTGCAGCCAGGCACACCAAATCCCGCTGCTGGAGCTGCCAGTCCAGGCAGATTTGCTGTTCCTTGTGCTGGAAATCCCGTGGATTTACCGGGGCTGTGCAGACAGGGGCAGGAAAACCCGCTGGGACACGGCTGAGCACGCCGGGAATTTCCCTTTGGATTTCTGCGGGAGCCACGGAGGGGTTTGCTCCCAAACACCTCATTTCTCAGCAGCGTCAGTTCTGCAGAAAAGTGTTCAGGGAGACGCAGGGAACAGCTGGGGATGCGCCAGGCTCAGGGGGCACCAGGAAAGCCAGAGGAAATCAGGTGGGATCGAGGACAAACTGAGAACTGCTGGGGGAAACTGCAAAGGGACCAAATTCTCACTTTAACTGGGAATTGAGAACTTCCACTCCCTCCACTTCCTGTATTTTCTTTCCCAGCACCAACTGAAACCTGGGGAGTTCTGTGGAGAACGGATAAAACTTTTTAAATGCCCTGAATGTTCCAGGCCAGGGTTTGGATGGACTCAGAGGCAGCAGGAGGAGCTGCCCTCCCAACACCTCATCACCTTCATCCACCACATCTCCCATCCAAACCCTTCCTGCCCTAAAAACTTCCAGCTTTTCCAATCTTCTCTTTTGCAGCAACTCAAACCAGGACCAGTCACAACTCAGGATGAGAGAGGCAATGGAATTTTATTTTATTTCTGGGTTTTAGGGTGGTTTTTTTTCTGGTTTGTTTTGTTGGGTTTTTTTCATCTCCTCTCTAAACTGGTTCCTCCTCATGTTTTATTTCTGGATCCAGCTGCCCTGAGTCCTCCGTGATAAACAAGATGCTGCTGCTAAACCTCCTCAGGAGGAGAGTGGGATACAATTTTCTTTTCTCCTTTCCTTGTTATGTTGTGCCATAAGAACAATAATATCCCTCCCTTTGTAGCATAATTAAAATAAACTGCTATGCTGTGGCATTTAGTCAATTGGAGCAGTCGTTTATTGCCTCGTATGCAACGAATACGAGAATGCAAATCCTCCGAGATCCCAGCTCAAAGCACTTCTGAATTTTGGCTTTCACGCTCTGGCTCGGGAGGAGCAGCTGATCCATGAGCTGCCCATTCCAGGGATTCAGCACTGGACATTCCCAGAGCCAGCCCCGGCACTCCTCGTTAATCCAGGGGGGTTTGAAATTCAGGCGGTTGAAATTCAGAGTGGAGGGCAAAGCTTCAGATCCCAAAGTGCCAGGGCAAATCCAGCCTGCTGGAACTGTTGGCTGGGTGGGAACTCTGGGTTTGTGTAACAGGAATGGCACCAGGAGTGGCACCAGGAGTGGCACCAGGTAAAGCCTGGGCACAGGGAGGCGAGTGGGCAAAACCAACCCCGCAGGTCCTGGGGATAAATGGATCCTCACGGAAGCCTCACACCCTCTCCAGGTTGTAATTCCACGTGGGACACACTCCAGGCCTTCCCTGGGTCTAATTTCTGATCCCGGCTTTTACATCAGCCTCTCACCCGGCCACGGGACACGATCTGAAAACATCCTTTACTTAAAAATCCCAGCATCCCTGAGGCTGGAAAAGACTTCCAAGATTGAGTCCGAGCTGTGCCCGATCCCCACCTCGTCCCCAGCCCAGAGCTCTGAGTGCCACGTCCAGGAAATTCCTTGGGCAGGGTGTTCCAAGGCCTGACCACCCTTTCCATGGGGAAATTCTGAGTATTTCCAGTTACCTGACCAGGGTCAGGTCTGTGTGACCACGGCGAGTTTGAGAATTCCAGTTCTCCAACCCCCCTCTCAAACACCTGAAACCCTTCTGGGAACCTGAACCGCAAAGGAGGCTCAACCCTCACCTGGGCACCACGGATTTTGTGAGAATAAGCAGAATTAAGCCGGAGCTGCCCAAATCCTCCATCCATGGAGGTGCCACTGGAGCTGGCAGGGGGCCAGGCACCAGCAGATGAAATATGCAGATGAGGGCTCAGAACGAGGTCTGTGATTACATAATCTGATTAACACGGCAGGTAAAACCAACTCCACGGCGTTAAATACATCAGGTGCGCAGGATCCGTGAGCCACGGGCTCAGCACGTGAGGAGCCGCCTGAGCTCTGCAGGCTCCTGGCACAGCCAAACCTTCCAGCTCCGTTTTTTGGGGCAGAATAAGGTGAATTCAATAAACCTTTTCCCCTTTTTTTGGGGCAGGATAAGGTGAATCCAACAAAGGCACCTTTTCCCCTGGGAGACCCCATTTTTTGGGGCAGAATAAGGTGAATCCAATAAACCTTTTCCCCCGGGAGATCCCATTTTTGGGGCAGAATAAGGTGAATCCAATAAAGACACCTGGGAGATCCCACACTGCTGTACAGCAACGCCAGATTTTGCAATTCTCTCTTGCCTGAGCACCCCCTGCACGCAGAATATGAAAAGCAGGTCACTAACAACAACAGAAAGAAAAAAAAAATAGAAGAAAAAGGACAATAAACCTGCAAATTTATGGTGTAATTCTGCCCTAGTTACAACAGTGTACAACTCTGACAAGCAACGCTGCTCTCCACAAACAAATTTATCACCGCTGGTTGCTCTTCTATTGCTTTCAATAAGAAATGCCAAAATAAGTATGATTTAACAATGCCATCAGCTGGCTGCAATCCTCGATAGATTTGGTGCATTACAATCGAATTGGTCTCTAAGTGTGGTATTTAAAAAAAAAATAAATAAAAAAGGAATGAACCCGGACCTAAATCTGCCACTTAGTGCTCCACAGCTCTGCCCCAGTATTTACTAGGAGCCAGTAGAAAATTGTCTTTGCATTCTAATTTACATATTCATGGGGTTGTCATAGAGCTTGAAAGAGGAGGTTTTTGCTGCTTTGTTATAACACTTTAAATATTAGGGGTTTTTAGTGCTTGGTTTATGGAAATCCCACTCGCAGCAGCGGGGCTTTGCCTGGTGCTGGGTTGGGGATTCTGCTGCAGCCTGGCCTGGTGATTTAGGGGCAGAAAGTGATTTAGGGGGTGAAATCCCTGTGCTGGAAATGCTGGGAATTCGGAGCAGAGCTGGAGCTGTGCAGGGAGGATGGAAACCAGGCAGCAGAGCCAGGAGAGGAATTCCTCACTCCTGGACACAGCTCCTGTTCCCCACAGTAATCCCAAAATGCTGATGGTTCTCCCAGCCTCCTCCACCCCACGGGCAGTTTGGGGTGAAGGATTTGCCTCTGTGTGAATTTCCAGTTGTGAACTGGGTGATTTCTGGAGGCAAAGCCTGGTGGAGGAGGTGAACACCACTTAAAAACCTCCACATTTCGGGTTCCGTGTCCACGTCAAGCAGAGAGAACAACCCCACTCTGTGATCAGCGACACCAAGCCTGCCCTCGGAGTGTCCCTAGGGATGCTGCACTGAGGTTTTGATGCTTCTGGGGAGGTTTGGGGAGGTTTAACAACGTGAGGGAGGCGTGGCTGGGGCCAGGATTCAGACACAGCCGCCCCTCAGTGACACCCTAGCGCCGTTCAGAGCTCTGCTGCACTGCTGGCTTTGCCGTTTGTCTGCACGGCTGCAATCCCAGTAA
The DNA here is from genome assembly GCA_013397755.1 of Cnemophilus loriae. Classification (NCBI taxonomy): domain Eukaryota; kingdom Metazoa; phylum Chordata; class Aves; order Passeriformes; family Corvidae; genus Cnemophilus; species Cnemophilus loriae. The sequence continues at coordinate 104,332 of VZTF01006317.1, read as the reverse complement.
TTCCCCCCTCCCAGGCTGTGCAATCCCAATAATTCCCCCCTCGCAGGCAGTGATTTGCTGTCACACCAGGCAGAGCTGGAGGCTGTGACAGTGGGGACACGAGGGAGGCGAGGCGATGCCTCAGGGGCGGAGGGGAGGCTCAGCACCGATGTCCAGTCTCCGACATCCTGAGTTATTCCCTGTTCCAGCAGCAAATCCCGGTTCTGGTTGTGACAGACACTCCCCTGCTCAGGGTGTCACACCTCTGCTCAGGGTGTCACACCTCCAGCAGGCCCTTTTTGCACTGCTCGGAGAGAATCTCCTCCCTGCCGTGCCCCTGTCCCAAAACAGGGACGCAGGGCGTGAGCCAGGAAAAGAGGGGCAGAGACCCCATAAAAAACCTGGATTTTTGGACAAGGGGGGTGTTGTGCAGCTGCCGCGTCCTCATGGGAATGGGGCTGTGCCCCAGCCCTCCCCGTGCCTGGTTTGTGGCACCGGGGGAACGATCGGGCGGCTGGCCCAGGCTCACATCACATCTCCATTTTCCAGACCGTATTCAAGAGCAGACAACAGACAATCGCTTTCCTCCAGAGCAACGAGAAACCAGATGGCTTCAAAAGATCCCCTCTGCCTCCGAGGCGGCATATGGAATATTAATTAATAATAGATTAATAGACCTTTCCCCACTTCAAAATTTCATCTGTTTGTGCCAGGGAAGTGCTGCAAAACAATGGCAGCGTTCAAAGAGCGTCTCTTTGGAGATGTCCTTCAGTGACCCTTGAGGGGATCTCAGCTCACTTCAGACGGAGCAGGGACAGGGGAGGCATCCCGCAGGTCCTGGTTTGGAAAGCCGTGACCACTTGGAAACTTCAGAGGTGTGGAGTGGGAGAGGAGGGTAGGAATTACAACCCAGGGAAAGCTGCCTGCAGCTCCGCTCCAAGCAGGGGCAGGATTTGTGTGAGGAGCACGGCAGGGATGTGTGTCGTGCGCGGCAAAAGCAGAATCCGAACTGGGTTTTTCGAGCCTTATTTAATGGTATTTTTCCCTCCGCCGGGGTTTCTAATCCCTGGTTCTGTCACTGCTCTGCTGGGGGAGCATCTCCCTCACCTTCCCTGTCCCCTGGGATCTCACCTCCTCATTACGAGCCAGGATAAGCAGCTTTCATTCAGTGTCAGCCTCATCTACGGAATTAAGCTGGGCCCAGAAAAATCCTATTACTGTTGTGAAGGAAGGTGAATAAATGTGTATCTTGACTGATCGTGGATTAATCCCGGGATCCACTTAGGGCTGACAGGAGCTGTTGCCTAGCAATGTAATTGAATGTAAGGCTGAGCGTGCTGAAAAAAGGGTCAATTGCTAAATAAGCCCCCAGAACCTCATTTTCAGGCTTTTTTTTTCCCTTCCCCTCAAGCTTTATGTTTCCTAAACATGAAACCAGTACCTACCAGCAAGGAGATTATGGGATAAAGCAATGGGAGCTCGTGGTTTGTGTGCCCGGCCTCGCTCAGCTCTCGGGGTCTGAGACAGCTCTCACGGGGAAGGAGAATCAGCAGAGGGAGAGGAGAGGCTGCCAAGGTGCAGAGAAGAACAGGATTTGATTTCAGGCAGGGTCAGCCACCAGAATCCACCCTTCGCACCCATTTTCTCTGTCAGATCTGCAACCAGCCAGGACCCAGCCCAGGTAACCTGGCCAGGCTCCCTAATTCCTGTTTTTTTCCCAAATTACCACAGTGACACCGCACAAATGGCTTCCAGTCATTGCCCTCGGTGAGAAACTGCAGGGAAAGAGATCCCGGTTGCGCAGGGGGTCATTGATCTGTGTTTACAGTCCTTTCGAAGGGTTTGTCCAGAGCTTTTCCCAGGGAGGGGAGCTGGCTTTGGCCTGGAGAGAGCCCCGAGGGGCAGGGGCCTCCTGGGAGGAGCAATAATTCCCTTTCCTGGGGAGAGCAGAGCGTGTGCTGCTAAATGTCAAGTGTTCTCCTCACCAGCTGGAGAGATGAGGCACAGAAATCCTGTTTACAGCCCTGCAGCCTCTCTCTCATCCTGGCCTGGGCTCCGCCGTGTGCCTCAGCATATTAATCACGTTTGGGGTGGGCTGAGGCCATTTCACAACTTTTTTTGCGTGGCAAACGTGGCAGACAAAACTCCGGCGATCAGCTGAGGGAGGTTTTTGTGCGTGAGGGGTTTCGTCCTTCCCTGAGGATTCGCCCCCAGCCAAGAGAAACACCAGAATGCAGAGGACAGGCCTCCACTCGCCTTGCTGCACGGCTTCTGGAGAAACAAAGCCCTCAGAGCAGAGGCTGCTGCGGCAGACAGCTCCGTGCAGTCCTGCGGGATCCATCACCACCACGGGTTTGGGTCGTGGGTTGGAGCGAAGAAAGGAGCCGCGCGCCAGAACCACACCCCAGCGTCCCCCCTTGGCCAGGGCCTGGCGCGGCCTGAAAGAACCCGAGAGGGAAAAGTGAATAATGATTGATTTGTGGGGTAGGAGGCATGTGGAGAGGGACTTGGGATGAGGTGTGGAGGGACAGGACACAGGGAATGGCTTCCCACTGCCAGAGGGGAAGTTTAGATGAGATTTTGGGAAGGGATTCCTGGCTGTGAGGGTGAGGAGGGGCTGGGCTGGAATTCCCAGAGGAGCTGTCCCTGGATCCCTGGAAGTGCCCAAGGCCAGGTTGGGATAACCTGGGACAGTGGGAGGTGTCCCTGGGTTGTACCAGCAGAGCTCCGAGACAAAACCAGGGATCCTCTGAAGACTCCAGGCAAGCCCAAGCAGTGTTAGGGATTTCCTGAAGGGTTCCCAGGCTCCCAGCAGGAATTGCGACCCTTTGTGCCTCTCCATTTCTAATCTGCTTTTAATCACGCCTGGTTGTCTCTGTCCGTGCTGCACGCTGCTGTTGTAAACTCATTTTCCTTCATCACCGGCATTTCGTAAATAGCAGTGAAGGGGAGCTGTGCCCCCAGATGGGGCCCTGGGCTGCACCTGGTGTGAGGGACCATCTCCTCCTCAGAGAATTTCCAGCCAGTGGAGTTAAAGAAAGCAGAGTCACTGATAGAGAATAAATAAGAATTTATCTGTGCTGGCACTGCGGAATACACAAAGAATAGGACCTTGAGAAACCTGGAAAATGAAATCCTGGGCTTTAAGAACAAATCCATCCTTTTTCTTGTCTCTTTTTTTATGACTTTGGCATGAAATGATGTGACTCTGGCTGCTCTAAAGGGATCTCTGGTACCAGAAATGCCTCTGAGGGAAGTGCTGGTGACCCCACAGGCCCTGCTGTGTCCCCTGGTTTGTGGGATCAAATGGCTCCTGTTTGCTCCCCATTTTCCATAAATCTGCCTCAAAAGCATAGTTAACACCAGGAATTTGGGGCTGGAATGTGCCCAGGCTCTGCAACCCAGCCAGAAAATCACTGATTGATCCGAGCTGGGAGTGCTCTGCCCACGAATCCCAGCGAGGAGCAGGATGGTAAATCCTGACACCCCCATCCCTTCCCTTCCTTTTCTGCCACAGGGACTCGTGCAGGAGGGAGGGGAAGGGGGAAATCCCGGATTTATTCCATCCCGAGGCTCCAATCCCTGCCGGCTTCCTCATCCCCTTCTACCTCTCCGCGTTCAGGTATTCCTGAGGAGGAAGCAGTGGCGCAGGGTTTGATGTTTCTGTGACCACCCCACGCTCCCTGTGTGGCTATTCCAGAACCTCCTCCCACCCCACTCCTTCTCCCCACACATCTCCATGGATTTATATTTAGATTTAATGTGAAACAGGCCCAGAAGTAAAAAAAAAAAACAAAAAAAACCAGGAAATCTGTCCAAGCAAACACCCAATTAGTTAAAAATAAACCCCCAAGAGCCATCCCACAAATGTGGCATCCACCTGCAGCACTGGGAGGATTTTAGGAAATCTCTCCCTTATTGTACAAACCAGAGAGAAAAACACAGTAAAATATGAAGGATTTGGGTTTTTTTTTTTTTCTTCCTCTGTTGATTGCTGTTGCTTGGAGTTACCTGGGCAGGAAACATCTGCTTTTTCCCCATTAAAGAGCAAAGATTAGCAGGTTTTAGTTAAACCCGGCATTCTGTAGTTATTTACTGGGGCTTGAGGAGAGGGAAAAAAAAAAAAGAAGAAGTTGGAATCTAATTACAGAGCAGATGCCGAGAGTGGTATTTATTCACCAAAACCACACAGGTCATTCATTAAAATCTCAGTTTTAATTAGCAAACACCTGTTTTGTGTTTGATTTTACACTGATCTGGACTGGCTGCAATTTGCTTCCTTCAGGAGGAGCAGTTCCAGGCCCTGACAGGGACAGGGAGGGGCAGGGCTGGTCCCGGCTGCCCCAAACCCCCCGGCTCAGGGATTTCACTGAACCCAGGCCTTTCTGGGAATAAAGCTTTCCCTTGACTTGGCTCAGGTCTAATCCTAACAAAGGTGACCAGGACTCGGTGCAGGCCTCGTTTAATCAGAGGAAGAGCACAAAACACCTGCAGGAGCCCAGGCAGCATCTTCTTCTTACAAACCCAAGTCCTTGAAAAGTGCATTTAACACAACACTGAGCACTGAAAATGCCTTTTGATGACAATGCTGAGCTGAGCTGTGTTTTTGTGGATGCAAATTAGCCCCGGTAATGAATTCCTCTTTGAAATGGATGGATTTGAAGCTCGTGTTCTCTATCACAACCACACGTTGCTCATTGTCCTCAAAGCACTTGATTTTCAAAAAAATTCTGGCACCCACACAATCGCTGTTCTGGAATTTTTCAAAGCCCCTGAATCAATACCTGCCTCGTCCTTTAAATAAGGATGAAATAATTCTCTGATTCAGAGAATGATGAGGCAATAAACCAATTACAGTAATTAAAGCATTGCTGCAATAAGGGTCACCCAGCCAGGCCAGTGATACAAGTGATACCCGTGATTATAAAATTATTGTCATTTAGGAGACGTTTTATCCTGAAAACATTCCACGTCCCGAATTTCTGCCACTGCTTTCTTGTGCTCTCCCAGCCAGCTGCCCTCCCCATCCCTCACAGAAATCCACTGCAAAAGGGGGGCAAAACATTTCCCTGGGGAAGGTGAAGAGATTTGGAAATAAAGGGATCCGCTAATTAAATTTAACTGTGTCATCCTGGGCAGGCCGAACCCTGATTAATTAATCCTGGCCTCTGCCTGTCCTGCAGGGGAAGGGTGTGCAGAATGTTCAGAGTGGAATCTGTTGGAGGAGATCTGGGGCAGCTCCAGCCCCGCTGCTGCAGGGGATGGGGACACAGAATTTGGGAATCTGGGCATGGATCCGGAAGGCCGGGGGTGCCTGGGGGTGTCCTAAACAAGACACCGGGTTTTATGCTCCTCCTCGTGATGAACTGCTGGGTTTACAGAGGCAGCCTTTCGGCTGTAGCACCCCTCAGTGGGATGTTCGAACTCGCCACGTCAACACAAACCAACCCGGGAATGGTGGCTGAGATCCCTCGCCGCGTTTCGCGCTCGGTTCCGCTGCTCCATAAACCTCCCGTGGCTCTGCTGGAGTGGGGCCGTGCACGCCCTGGCACCCGCAGGGAAAGGGAGGCACGAACCCAGAGCGGCTTTTCCCAGCCCTGAGCCCGTGTCTGGCCCGGAAACCACTCCAGGAGAAATGAATTTGGAGCTTCGGGAGCAGCCCCGCGGCTGCAGCTCTCCTGCAGCCCAAACGCCCCGGAGCCAGCCTGGAATGCTGGGGATGAGATTTAGCAGAGTTCGTCCCCACAGGATCCTCTGCTGGCTCACTCCATCCCACACTGCAGAGCTCCGCTGCTCCAGGGATTCACTTCTTGTCAGGAAGAAGAAGAAAGAGCTCAGGGTTACCCGGAGTAATTGGAACTGCACAACCCCAAAGCTTCTCCCTGGAGAATCACAAAAGGCTTGGGCTGCTCCCTGAAAATCCTTGCCAGAGCTGGTTCAGAAATTCTGAGCTGCTCAAACAACCCCAGCGCAGAGCCCTGCCTTGCTTTTCATCCTGACCTTCTCTTGTGCCTTCCAGACGAGATAAAACAAAATTAAAAACTGCCCCGACTGAGTTTTCAGGTGAGCATTACCCAGGCAGTGCTCTCCTTTTGGCCCGTCCTCAATAGCCCTGTCAGTTCAAAGCACTCTGGGTCACAGCAATTCCTCCCCCAAGAATAAAACAGCCTCAGAAAGACATGAACTCCTCAAAACCAGGCCTGCTTTTAATCAGCTTTAATATCAGAGCAGCAGCAGCAACCTCCCTGCTCAGGCCACAAATGACAGGTTTATTATCCTTTCTTTTGAAACTGAGAAATTGGTTCAGACTTCAGGATGGCTTTTAGCTGCCACCAAGAAAAAAAACCCCAAACAAACAAACAAACAAGGAAAAAAAACCGCAAAAAAAAAAAAAAAAAAAGAGGAGAATAAGAAGGGAAAGAATAAAGGAAATGGGTATCTTGTGAGATATTTAAAGCTTTGGAGAAAATGCAGACAGACAGACCAGTCGTGCTGCTGTGATTTTGCTTCCACCAAACTTTGGGCAACTTCAAAAGCAAATGTTTGGGGGTTTTTAACCCTCTCCATGCCTGGTGGGTAGATTTTTCCAGCAGGTGATTCTCCCTTTGCAAAGGGAGAAATAGATCATGTAGATCAGGGATGTTTTATTGCATGATGCATAATCTAATTAGATTTATTCGATTAATGAATCTAATCTTACATTAGATTTATTCCTAAATATTTAACGATCATTTGGTGTTCAGGTAAGGGGAATTAACAGGCCAGTGGTAAAAAAACACTTGAAAGACACCTAAAAGCAGCAACAATGTTCCTGAATTAACTTTAAGCCTGACATTAGTGCCTCTACAGACAGCAGGATTATTCCGGGGCTGATTTTCTCAGCTGATGAACTGTTTAATTGGACTGAACCCACTGGATAAACATCTACACGGGCAGCCCTGGGAAAGCACAAAGGAAAACAAGCGAGCGGTGGAAGCAGGTTCCTTTCAGCAGACTTTAGGAATTATCCCTCCTCTTCCATAAACATCGGGCAATCAGAGCCACGGCAATTAAAAAGTTGGCACTTTCGGGGAGGAACATTATTGCCCTGAGAGGCAGAAAAGCACATTGTGTAGACAAGGCGGCCTCTTTTTGTTTTTCCAGGAGGAATTTTAACCTCGTGAAGGGCTGGCTGCCCACGGGAGGAGAAAAACCTGAGGGGAGGAAGCAGCAACTCCTGACAAAGAGCAAATATTTGCCCGGCGAGGCTCCGCAATAATCTGGTCTTTGATATCCCAAACGAGAGCTCGAAAACCCCGGCACTGTTTAATCGACATGTTTGAGCACAAGCAGGGAACATTCCTGCACAAACCTGAGCGAACCAAACCGAGTTTATGGACACAACCCTAATTAATTTGGTGTGTTTGGATTGCCGGGGCCCCCGCTGAGCAAACTGCAGCAGCTGCAGCTGTGCTGCGACAGAGCCAGGCGTGCCCAGCTCCGTGTGTGCTCCAGTTTGCAAATATTTGAGGCTCCTGCGTGGGCAGGTTGACACAGCAATGCAATCAATTAAACAAACAAGCTACGAGGGACTATTGACTGGGAGCACAGCTCCAGCACGCCTGGCCAGGGCAGGGAATGAGAACAAAAATATGAATTTTGGTAAGTCTTTTCCCCGGCAAGGAGTCCACGGTTCAGCTCCACTCCAGAACAGGAAAAATCCGAGGTCCTGATTTATTCATGGCAAAGTGCAGCACGCATAGCAAATGGTGGAGAAATTAAAGGATGTGCTGATTTGGAAATGACTCCAGCAGCTCCGGGAGTTGGTGGGGCCAGCTGGAGATGAGCTGAGGCGAGGATGTGCCAAAATTTCCTTGTGTTCCTGAACCAATATCCACGGGACTGAACGCCAAGCATTTTTCACTCAAAATATCCACCAGCATCCAGACTGTGCTGGCCCAAAATGCTGCCCTGGATTTCATCGCTGAGAATTAACGGAAGCACAGGGCTGGACACTCGTTTTTGATGCAGTGTGTGAGCAGCCCCCGCTGCTGCAGAGCCATGGGGGCTCAGTTGGGATCCAAGACATCCCTGCAGTGTCCTGAGCGGCCCCAACCCCTGCCAGTGACACCCAAACCAGGCCCAAGGGATGGAGCAGCACCAGGATGTGGCACTCGGCTCTTCAAGGATGGAGCTGGGGAGGCAGGAGAGTTCTGGGAGCGAGGAGAAAACCTCAGGGGGATCACAGAAATCACAGAATCACCAGGTTGGAAGAGACCTTTAAGAGCATCGAGTCCAGCCCATGCCCTAACCCCGCCTCAGCTAAACCACAGCACCGAGTGGTTCATCCACATCCAATCCTTTTTTAAACACATCCAGGGATGTGTTTAAAACACATCCGCCTCCCACCGCCTCCCCGGGCAGACGATTCCAGTACTTTATCACTCCTTCAGTAAAAAACCTTTTCCTAACATCCAACCTAAATTTCCCTTGGCGCAGCTTAAGGATATTTGGGGTGACAAGTGGCCGAAAACTGAAAAGAAACTGAAAAGGCTCCCAGGGACAGCTCCCGGCTCTGTCTGGAGCAGAGGGAGCAGGGGACAGAGCCAGGGACGGGACAGAGCGACAGGGGCACTCCAGGAAGGGCTGGGGGGAACCAGAGCTCCTTCCCTGCCCCACAAGGACATCACAGATTCCCTGGGCCGAGGGGTTCCTCGGGAATGAAAAGGACAAGGGACAGTCGGGAGAGTGTGGGGGTGAGAGAGGCGGCAGAGCCACTGCGGGGGCAGGATGGCCAGGGAAGGAGGGACATTCTGAGGGAAGGATGGGTATGGAAGGGAGAAGGAGGGAAGGATGGGCATGGAAGGGGGAAGGAG
>VZTF01006317.1:83452-95440 GCA_013397755.1 Cnemophilus loriae | reverse complement strand
GGATGGACACTCTGAGGGAAGGATGGACATTCTGAGGGAAGGATGGACATTCTGAGGGAAGGATGGACACTCTGAGGGAGGGATGGACATTCTGAGGGAGGGATGGACATTACTGAGGGACGGATGGACATTCTGAGGGAGGGATGGACACTCTGAGGGAGGGATGGACATTCTGAGGGAAGGATGGACACTCTGAGGGAAGGATGGACATTCTGAGGGAAGGATGGACACTCTGAGGGAAGGATGGACATTCCGAGGGAGGGATGGCCACTGCCGTGTCCCTGGCTCCAGCACTGGCCGCTGCAGGAAGCACAAGCCAGCCCTGAGGGTGAAGAGCCGAATGCCTGCATTGGAGCAGCAGCTGGAGCTGCTCTGTCCCTGGCAGCAGAAGCAGCAGCTGACCCCGGCCTGAGAGATCCAAGGATTTTTTGATCCATTTTCGTGGCTCGGTGTGTGCAGCCCCTGCCTGGGTTTCCCCTCTCTCTGTGCCAGGCACGGAAGACAGGAAATATTCATCACTTCCCATCTTTTTTCTGTCACCCCTTTTTGTTCCGCGTGGCTGCGTTTATGCGCAGCGCGCAGCGAGGGATGTTTGTATTTGTATTTACATGACTGGTATTAGAGAGGGAGCTGCCAGTTTGACACTGCATTTACTGTGGGAGCCATCTCCCACTTTCTAACGCAGACTTGGCTTTTTTTCCCCCCCCCATTTTCTTTTCATCCTGGCTGTGGATGTGTCCTACTTTCTTGTTTAGAAGATGATATGCTTGCATTATGCATTCTAAATATAGGTTTTTATATTTTTTTCTTTTTTTTTTTGTGCAAAGCAGGTTGACGTGGTCGTCAAAAGAAATGAATTCAGAGTTCCTCTCCTGCCCCCGGGGGAGCTGTGCTGGGAGAATTGGATTCCAAGGTAGGGCTAAAACACGAAGCTGCTGATGTGTTCCAGGACAATTTGCTGCGTGTTGGATTTTTTCACCTGTTTTTATCGGGATTTGGGACCGGCAGGGCCGGAGGAGGAGGGGAAGGAGCAGAAAAACTCACATGGAACAAGTGTCCAGTCAAAATCCCCTTCCGAAACAGCCACACTCATCACAAGCTCAGTTCATGGAGAAACAGGGAGGGATTGAGGGGATCCAGGAAAGGAGGGATTGAGGGGATCCAGGGAGGGAGGGATTGAGGGGATCCAGGGAGGGATTGAGGGGATCCAGGGAGGGATTGAGGGAATCCAGGGAGGGATTGAGGGAATCCAGGAAAGGAGGGATTGAGGGAATCCAGGCAGGGATTGAGGGAATCCAGGAAGGGATTAAGGGAATCTAGAGACGGATTGAGGGGAGCCAGGCAGGGAGGGATTGAGGGGATCCAGGGAGAGATTGAGGGAATCCTTCAGCCCAGCCCTGTGCCCATCCTGCTCTCCCAGATGAGGGAATTTCCCTCCCCTGCTCCCCTCCTGCTTTATCAGCCCTGACTGCACCAAGCAGCCACCCCGGGCCCTCCCTGGCTGAGGTTTTAACAAAATTCCTCATTATTTCCACCGCTGATCCAGCAGGGGAGAACAGGGAGTCACTCGCCGGGGTGTTTTGGGAGCAGAGCCTGAAGGTGACTCTCGACATCCTGATGAAATTAAATTATTGTTTCATTTGAGAAAAAAAGAGACGACGGCAAAGCACACAAATACCACAGAACGAAGGACTTGCACCAGGGAGCTCCACAAAATAAACCACCTCTTTTTAAAGGAAGAACACTCCAGAACCTCCCACCCAGGGAGGAAGAAGCAGCTCTGTGGGCACCCTCTGCCTCCAAAATCCAGGAACCTCCCAGCTCCATCACCCTAAAGACTGGCGAAGTTAAAGGGAATTATCAATGGGAAAATCCCATTTCAGCTGAGGACATTTGCTACCTTCCACTCAAATCTTTGCTTTTGGGGTTGCTCCCGTTTAAAATTCCAGAGCCAAACCCCTCTGTGGTACCACACCAGCGGTTTCAGTGGATTTGCAGCAGGGACAGGGATGCAAACGCTCCCTTTTCATCTCCCCCCTGTAATTTCTCCTCCATCAGGTGCAGCTCTGCTCAGCAGCCAGGACGAGGGGATTGTTCCAGCCCTGTCCTTGTGACATTTCATTAAGCTGCTCTTTTAAAGCTTATCATTAGAGGGACTGGAGCCTTGGTGGAAGAACTTAATTGCATCCTATTTTCCCTGCCTGAAGATGCATTGGAGGAGTCAGTTTGCATTTTGATTTTTCTTTAGGTTTTTTCCCAAGGTCTTTGTGCCGCGCAGAATTTTAAATTCCTCCATCTGCTCCGCTCCCTCCTCACCTGGGGCTGGCAGAACCCCTGCTATCAGAACTGTCAATATTCCTGTTCTTTCCCGCTTCCTAAACTCTAAGAGGAGCGGAGACTACAGGCACTGGAGTTTACCTGGGAAAGGCCTTGGCATAGGTGGAAAAGGGATAAAAAAAGCCATAAAAATACATAAAATAGAGACTATTTCTCTTTGCTGCAAGCAAAACCTGTTGTCCTTTCCTTTAAAATACCCCAAACAAAAACTCCCAACAGTTCTTTACCCCACACAGGGGGAAAAAATTCCAGCTTAAACAGCACTGAACAAAAGAAAGGGTCACAACTCGAGGCAGGACAGCCTGACCCGTGTGTCCCCTGCAGGGTGGGCACCAAAATCCCCCCGTCCTGCCCTGGAGGAGCCCCTGCGCCGCTTCCTTTCATTGTGCTGGAGTTTAGAAACCTCTCTCTGTAGCAGGCACTTGGGAAGGTTCCGGAGAGCTGCTCCTCCAGAAGGTGAACTGGCGCCCCAGGCTGTTTTGGAATTAGAAAAGCAAAGGGCAAAGCCGGTTGTTCTGTGCAGAAAAAGCTGCTGGAGCTCACAGGCAGCGCCCTGAGTGAGAGGAAACTCATCAGGATTATAAATCCCGGGCTGGTGGGGCTGGCTCTGCTCCTGGCACGGGACACAGGTCATTCCGCGGCACAGCAGCACCAGGAGCAGCCCCTCCCTCACCTGCGCCTTTCCCTGTGTCCCTGTGAGCCCCTGAAAGGCCAAACTGCACTAAAACAGGCTGGAATTGAACCTCAGCTCGTCCAGCCATGAAGTGACACAGAGAACCCCGAAATATTCCAGTGCCAAACGGGTTCAGTGCCGCTGGGCAAAATTCCGTCACAGAGGAGAAGGAAATGAGCAGCCCTGTGGAGTTTTTTTGCTCAGAAATCCAGATTTCTGCCTTTGTGCAGGTACCTGGGCAGAACGAGACCTTCCAAAGGCACCTCTGGGCTCTGGGGTGGCTGTGCAGGCGAGGGGGGATCCCTCTGGATCCCTCTGGAAGGGGAGCAAAGCGAAGGGCAGGGAGGGTGTGGGAGCTCCGGGCTCTGCTCTTCTCTCCAGCACTGCAAGGGTGCGAATTCGCTGCTTTGCTGAGTCAATTCTGCTCTAAATAAAATCCCGAGGCTGTTTGGAAATAACAGAAACAAAATGTTCCTGTGCCTCGCTTCTCCTCTCTCATCCACCCAGCTCCGAGCGTGTGTGAGGAGTTTCCAACCCCCAGCCCGGAGAGCTGAGCTCCAGAAGCTCCTCGGAGCAATTCTGCGGGGTTTGATGTCTACCTTGGGCACTCTTTCAACTTTATGCAACTTTAATTAATCCTTGCTGATCCGCAGTGAGGGACGAGCCAAGGAGCAGAATTCCTGCCAGGACTGTGAGCGGGAGGCTCACATTCACTTCCATTTCACCTGAACAGCCTCCGGCTTGACCCTTCTAAGAGGTAAAAGCCAAAACCTGGAAAACTATGAAAGTTTTATTTATGGCCCCAAAGGTTTCTCTGTTTCACCTCGGCCAGTGAGGTTTTCCTCTTCACTGCACTGGTTAAGGTTCGCTGGAGATTTCCTGGCTTTGAGTCATGAAAAAACCACTGGTGAGAGGCTGCAGCGAGGTTCCTCCTAACACAGCAATAAATAAAAATATTTATTGGAAAGCAGAGAGAAGGCGGAACCCGAGGGAATTCTCTGTGGGCAGGACTGATAATCAGGCTCAGGCTGCTCACAAGAATTCCTTGTGCAATCTCACTTGAGTGGCTTTCTAAGGAAAATTAAAAGAGAAAAACTGTAAATACATGGAGAGGAGAGAGAATATGAAATCAGCCTGGTGCTGCTGTTTTTCTCTCTCCCAGTGACTTCCAAGTACAACCTGGAGGGTTCTGTTCCTCCTTGGGATTCAGAGGCTCAGTTCATGCACCGAACCTGCCCAAGTTATCATAATGTGACTTATCGAGCTCATTCCTGCCATCATTTGCTCTGTTCTCTCTCTTTTTTTTGTGAGTGTGCATTTGGATTTCAGGGCACAATTTGTACCAGTGGCCAACACGGGGTGAACAATAGTTCACAGGCAGAAAGATAAGAGGATTAATAGAGCAAAAAATAACAGCCTTCACTGTTATCTAAAGGTCAAGGAGAACTATAAATTGCATTCACTTGGGGAAAAGGACAAGCACTTTAAAATAAAAAGGCAAATCCTTAAAATGCAGAGCAAAGTTTGCTTCAGCCAGGCTCATTTTTATAATAATGCAAGGATCATAATTATGTCAGATTATTACGGTCTATTATAGCCCAATTGTGAAATAACTCCAGAGTTTTCCTGTTCAGTGAAGCTGGGCCGAGCATTAATTCCCATTCTTTGACTGCACTTATGAACTAAACCCCACCAGGCTGGAACTGCCAGCTGGGATTTACTGGGCAGCTGGGAACAGGCAGGGAGGATTTCCCTCACAGCCTGGATCTGAGGGAGGACATGGACTTCATCTCCACTTCCCCAGAAAAACCTGGGTTTCCACAGTTTGAATTCTTTTAAAGTAACCCATTAGGTGTTTCCCATCCAAAGAGGCTGAAAATCCCCCAAATAAATTCAGGTGAAACCGTAAGAGATTGATCAGCCACTCCTGTTTCGGGATAAACATTGCCTGAAACCTCCATTCTTGTTCATTCTCTGAGTTCTGCGTTGGTTATTCCACATTTTCCTCTGCCAGCCCATGGGTTTGGCTGTTCCCAGCGCACCAGGAAAGCCCCAAAGCGCAGCAGGGACAGAGCCCAGAGGCTCCTGAGCACCTCCAGCAGCCCCTTTGAACCTGCCCCTCTGGGTGAATCCCTCCTTGCCCGGTGTTCCAGCTGGGAAAAGCTCCCTGGCTGTAAAAATGGGGAATAACGAATTCCAGACACCCCTGCACCATCCTGACAGACCCATTTCCACTCCCAGCTCATTCCTCTGGGGATGAAGCGAGGCTGGCAGGAATTCTGCCGGTGGGAACGACCCTGAATGTGCCTGGAAGCGGATCCCACACACACACACACACGAGGAATTCCTGACCATCCCTCAGTCGCCTTTTTCTGTTTGCGTGGAGCATCAGGAACTGGGTGGGGCTTTCCCCACTTCACTTGGCAGAAGGTCCCAGCAGGTAACTGGGAGGATGAGCTGAGTGCTGATAATTCCCTGGAAGGGAGCAGGGGCCGGGATTTGTCACCCTCCATCAGGGGGCTGATCCATCACAGCCCTGGCTGGCCCCTGGCCACCGTCCCTCCCTGCTGGCCACCTGCCAGCCCCAATAATTCCACTTTTCCAGGCAGGACATCTCCACCCTCGCAGCCTTAATCAGATTATTATTCTCTCATTGCTCACTCCTTGGCTGAATATAATTCATCCAGAGGTGAGAGAGGCATATCTAGGACAGAAATCTGCAGCTTCTGAGTCCAGCTGGTGCTTTGACATTCAGGGGAGATAATAAAAAACTTTTAAAAGGCGACATTTTCTTCTCTTCTTCTCACGTTTTATCTTTGGCTTCTCAACAATTGCTCCATGTGCCAACTGCTTTTCCATCAATCAGCGCATGATTTCTGCATTAAATAAATCCCCCTGCAAACCAGGAGCAGATGCTGCAGCTGATGCCAGGGAGGAAACAGGAGGGAATTCCTGATAAATCACAAATGGAGCTGCTCTGGTCAGCTGCAAACACCCAGTGAAAAATCACAGGCTGTGCAAACAGCCCTCAGCAGGTCCTTCCAGACTCCTTCATTTTCTCAGTAAAAGCATCCAGGGATGCCAGGACACCCTGATATTTAAGGATGCACCAACTCAGGATATTTCCATGATTCCATGATCTGCAGACTTTAAATATCCATCCACCCCTGGAGGGTTCAATTCACCCCTGAGGGTGGACAAGCACCTCAAGTTCCTGCCTGTAGGAGTTAAACTGGCACTGAACTAGGTCTGGCTCCTCACCCAAATCCTCAGCCTCTCTTCAGGCTGAGCCCGAAATGCAGATTTCTTGCTAATTGTTATTTAATTATCGGTCACAGCAGCAGGGGCAGAGCCGAGCTGGCCGTGCCAGGACAGCACAGAGGAGCTGGCCCCTTTCCCCTCAGGTAGCAGTTTGCTAAAACAGCAGTTTCTGACAACCCAAACCCCCAGGAATGACAGCTCCCGTCCCAGAAAACGCAGCCATTCTCTCAGATTAACGGCACTTTTCCCCCACGCGGAATATTCCCACTGATGGGACCCCAGGGCTGCTCCGGCTCTCCCTGTCCCCCCGGCGTGGGAGGGATGCTCCAAACATCATCCCCGGCAGTTATCAGTGAGATCAACGAGCACTTCAGAGCATCTGCTGCTCCTCGGGGGGCTCAGGGAGAGAGGAGAGCCTCGTCCAGACCCCTCACTTCAACAGATGGAGCAGAAATGGCCCTGGGCTTCCCCGCTTCCAGCCAGGAGCTCGGAGCTCTCGGTGCTGTCAGCAAAGGGGGGCCACGGCCAAAGCCAATGGAGTGAAAGCTGCAGGGGGCTTTGGAAAAACCTTTCCAGCCACTGCTCAGCTTCCCAATCCCATCCTCCGAAAATAAACCCCACAGGGAAGGGCGAGCGCTGGTGTGCAGGAGCAGCAGCAGCAGTGACACCCTGCTGGCAGCTGCACCGCCCGTGCCACCCGCTCTGACGTGGGACAGCGACGCTGCGAGGGGCTTTACTCAGAGCTCCTTGTGTGGATTTTCTCCCTGCAGTTCATAAAACTCTTTGGAAGGCTGGAAATGGAATTTCCTTCTTTCCCCACGACGTGGCTGGGGAGCTCAGCTGAAGCTGTGCCTCCGCTGGGGGGAAGATCAGCTCCTCTGCTTGTCCCCACGGCTCTGAACCCTCGGGCTGCTTTGTCACCAGGGGAAATGCCACCCCGCACCCTCCGGAGAGTGACACTAGAGCTTTTGTACCAGGAGCGACTGAAGTTCAGTGCCTCCTCTCTGAGTCAGCGCCATGAATGAAAGGGCAGGTGGCATTGCAGAGCGATCAGATCCACGGATTCCGCTTTATTTCCACGCTCAGAGCTCCCCTCCCACGTGGTCCGGATTCTTTCCTTGAATTCCACGGCACAAACCGCGTCAGGCAAAGGCACCGAACCCTGGGGGCTGCTCAGTTCCTTCCCTCAGCACGCGAATAACCAAGTTCCTCCTGCTCTGACGCTGCCACACTAAGCCAAGGGACATTTATCCCTCCTTGAATTCCACGGCGGGACACCCTGTCTGCAGCAGAAGCCGTGGAACAACAGCGGGAGCCTCTTCTCGTGGAAGGAGATGCTGCACACCCTCAGAACCACCCCCTGGCCCCGCCACAGCCGTCGCTGAGAGGAATCAAAAATCCTGCTGCTGCTGCTGCTGCTGCTGCTGCTTCCAGCTCTGTTTGCTGACAGCTTCTCCTGCACGGGGGAAGGTGGGAAACACCTTTCCTGCCAGACCGGTCCCCACCTCGCCTCAAGGGATGGAAAAAGCTCAGGTTCCACGAGGAATTACACAAATTTTCCTGCCAGACCAGGCCCAGCTCACCTCAAGGGACGGAAGAAGCTCCGGTTCCATGAGGAATTACAGAAATTTTCCTGCCAGACCAGGCCCAGCTCCTGTCAAGGGATGGAAAAAGCTCAGGTACCAGGAGGAATTACAGAAATTTTCCTGCCAGACCAGGCCCAGCTCACGTCAAGGGATGGAAGAAGCTCCGGTTCCACGAGGAATTACAGAGCCAGAGGGTGGCTGGAGCCCGAGACCTGTGCAGAGCTGAAGGAAATGCCAGCCCTGCTTTGGTGGAGGGGATAATGGCCCTGACAAGAACCATGAGTTCCATCAGAGAGCCCCGGTAACGAGGCAGGAATTCACTGGCCAGGGCTGTCATATTCACAAAATGCATTTGTGAGAAGCTGCATCGGGCCAAGGGCTTAATAAATTCAATAAAGTCCCCACTAAATGCATTAGTGCTGCCTGGGTATGATCTTGATAGATCGTGGAAGTTGCCCTCGAGCAATTAGTGCTGGGCCAATTGCTCAGATTCAATTGGAACAAAGCGCCGGCACTCGGTAATTTGGTTTACTCTAATGAGAGAAAGAATTTCTGAAGAGGATATAGGCAATAAAAGCTGAAAAACACAATTTACAATGCAGTGACAAAAGTAAACAGACTTTCAACAAGGCACTCGGGGTCATCCCTCGGGTTCTGTGGGCACAGTGGGGTGGTGAGAGCAGGACTGAGCTGTGTCCCTGCAGCTCATTATTCCTGGGGAATAACGAATTCCAGACACCCCTGCACCATCCTGACAGACCCATTTCCACTCCCAGCTCATCTTTCTGTGCATGAAGTGAGACTGGAAGGAATTCTGCCGGTGGGAATGACCCTGAATGTGCCTGGAAGTGGATCCCACACACAAGGAATTCCTGACCACCTCTTTTTCTGTTTGCATGGAGCAGAAAGAACGGGGCGGGGCTTTTCTCCTGCCCCCCTGACACTGCAACAAGGCCTTCCCAAGCTTTTTACCTTCAGGAAATAATGAATCAGGATGAAAACAGCGTCTAGGACCAAACTGGGTTCTGTGAGGGACTCACGAAGAGCTAAAGCTGAGGTGGAGAAGCCACCGGAGGCTGTGCGATCCCATCCCCAGGCCGTGCCAGGAATTCTCCTCGCAGCAGAGCACTCCAGATGGGCTTGGGACAGAGGCAGCACGGCTAAAACTTCATCTCTGCCATGAAAACAGAGGCGAGAAGAAAAACAATCCCCTTGCTTCAGCGCAGGCCTCGCTTTGCTTTGCCTTTAGTGAAACAGCCCAGCCCAGGACGGCTCCAGAGCAGCGCCAGCTCCCGTCCCCACGTCCCTGCAGGAGGAGCCCGAGCCGGCGCTGCTGGAGCCCACTGCAGCCAGGGGAGGGTTACCCCAGCGTGCTCAAGGCCCTGCTTCTGCTCAGCACAAAGAACTGAACGATGCACCCGATTCGGTCAGGAAATAGAAAAACCCTCGGCTGAGCGGCGCTCCCCGCTCAGCACCTGAACCCGGGCCCGGCGCTCACCTCGCTCCAGCTGCAAGCCAGCAATTAGTTCCAGCAAAACTGTATTTGCTTATAGAACTAATTAGAGATCAAGAAAGTGGCTCACTTCTGATAATTACATGGTTGTGTCCCATCTATCAGCCACTGTTAAATTGTTGTTATATTAATGTAAAGCTCATAATCACGGCTGTTGGAAATTGAATAAATGTTCCTGCCAATTCTCTAATGCAATTAATTTACATAAAAGCCTCTGGAACTAAAATTGAAATGATATACATCTTTCCAAGGGTTTCATTTCAAACAAAGCTAAATAATGGAGAAATTACAGATCTTCTTTCTTTTCTCTTCACATTCTTATGTTTACTAAAGTTAATGGCCAAATAATCACCGCGATGTGCCGAAACCAGAGTTATGCGGCATTGCTGTAGCAGGAGCTCATTGCCGTGCCCAGCGATTCATTATTCGCGACATGAATATTTCAGAGAGCCTGTTCCCAAGCCGGGGAGCTTCCAGAGGAAGCAGGAGGCCGGAGGAAGCTCGAGGAAGCTCTGTTCCCTCAGCCATCGCCATGGAAATCCCGCTCAGCTCTTCGTTCAGGCATTTGCGTTTCCTGTCGAGCTCTGACGCTGCTGATCCTGACAGACCTGACCAAGCCCTTCCTGCTGAAGAAAGGGCTCTGTCTGCTCGCCTCCAAACCCACCACAGGTCGGACTTAGACCGGTTACACCTGGTTTAAATCCAAGCAGGGGATGCTGCGGGTCGGTGCTGAGGGTGCTCCCACGCCTGCAGTGCCAGCAGCGCCTTCCCCCATGAGAGGATGGGGAAAATCTCTTAAATCAGCAGGAGAGGGGCTGGATGAACATCAGCGCCAAGCCTGGCCAGGAATCCTCCCTGGGATGGCGCTGCTTGTGCCACGTTTTCCCCACTCCAGCTGAATTCCTTCCCTTCTGAGTGCCGTCACCAGCCCCTCTCAGCTTTTAAGACTCTGGCTGACATTTATATCTCTTTTTTCACGGCCTGGCACAGTTGTTCAAGGAGAGGAGTTGACTCGAGATAGAGGGCAAATAGATCTGAGTTTAACTTCCCCGAATTTCCCTGTATTTATTACCTTGCCATTCAGCACGGGGACGGGCAGCAGGTGATTTATGGGGTCATGCTCACCCGCACAAGTTTGTGCTAATGCCATAAAAAGCTCGGAGGGCCAGCAGTCCTAATAAAACGGGAATTAGCAAAGGAGCAGGATAGAGAGGGGAGGGAGGAGAGGAGAGGAGAGAGTCATTAAATCAATAACACCAAGGTCTGGCCGAGATGGGCTCCAGTCAATAATGGCAGAAAGTTTTATCCTGGCCGGAGTGTGGGAGACGCTCTCACCTTGGCACAGGTGGGGGCAGAGCCCTGCAGGTGGGGGGGACACCAGGGTGGTGCCCTGGGGGCTCAGGGGAGGTGCCAGGGGGGGATTCGATATTTGGGAGAAGAGTTCCAGCAGGATTTCATCTCCCCAAAAACAACCCCAGCACTGGGCCTGAATTTGGAAAGGCGAAATGGATGTTCAGGACTTCGTCGGTGGTGTCACAAATTCTGCAGTTCTGCACTAAACACGGGAAGTAATGGACATTTTAGAGGAGGATTTCAGGCTCCTGCCCCACCTGCTCTGGTAAATCAGCATCCAACCCTCTCCTCCCAGTCCTGCCCTTGTCAGAGCTGTGGGTTCTGGAATGAGATTTGGGATGGCAGCCAGGCCTGGAATCAGCCCCAGCACCCCCAGCACCCCCAGCTGATGAACTGCAGGGACTCCTTGAGGAAATGAATCAAATCCATCCCCACCTCGCTTCTCTGGGCTCCCTGCTCCTTCAGTTGTGCTGGGATTTGTAATTCTGCCTGCTGAGAGCTCAAAGACAGCTCGGTTTAACTGGAGATTGGACAGGAAAGTGTCTGCAGCTCGAAACTCTGAACTAATCTGGACCATTTGGGGCTGAACAAATCAAATGAGAAAAAAATTTCCAAGCAATCTTAGAGTAACTTAAACCTCCTTGACTTTCTGGATCTGGATCTCAGAATTTGGCCTTAAAGCATTGACGAGAATTTAATACACACCAGTAAGTAAAATAATCCCTAATTTCAATTCTATTTCAGCTCCCAAGGTGTTAAAAGTAGAATTAGCAATGATTTTAAGCCGATATTATTGCTATTGTTTCCCTGCAAACAGCAGAACGTGGAGGGAGATAGAGCTTGCCACGTTTTATTTTTATACACCCAGAAAAGGAGAGCACAGCCAATAAACTGAGGGTGTCCTACACGAGCTCCAATATTGTGTAAATCATGAATAATGCATCGGGCAGAAATGAGAAACTGCAACAGAATCAAACCTATATGGAAATAAATAAAACATAACGGCACAAGTGCAATCATGTCGGCTGTGTTGATAAAAATGTGTTTGTGTTTGTGCGAGGAGGAGGAGGGAGGGAGGAGGGAACTTCTCCGGTAAATGATTGTGAGAGCAATAATAATAATAAAAATAAAATGTAATAATAATAATAATAATAATAATAATAATAATAATAATAATAATAATAATAACCAGCATGGCGAGGCAAGGAAAGGGTAATTATGAAATGAACACCCAGCTCGGGAAGGCTGTGGGATGGGGGGAGCCA
>VZTF01006317.1:37308-76082 GCA_013397755.1 Cnemophilus loriae | reverse complement strand
CAGGATTGCAGGATTGCTGGGGTGGTGGATTTCAGGATTGCAGGATTGCTGGCGCGCTGTCCCCAGGCTCCTCCCAGCGAGGGGAGGGTGACAGCTGTGACAAGTGACCAACTTGTGCGGGCAGGGGCAGGTCAGGCACAGCCGGGCCGTGCCAGAGCCCTGTTTGTGTGAGATTAGGAGCAGCCCAGCCCTAATCAAAAGGCACACGAGGGAGGCACGGAGAGACACGGAGAGACACGGAGAGACAGCGCCAGGGATGGGACAGCGAGGGCGGGAGGGAAGGGAAATCAATCTGTGACATGAGATCCCTTTGATCAAACTAATCTGTCCCTGCTTCCCTTCCCTCTCGTCGTGGCTGTGAACATCTTTTGCCTTTGGGGTGAAAAAAGGTGGAGAGACACAAATTGATGCTGGCACTTGGAACTGAGCAGGGAGGCTGGAGCGGGGTGGGAACAGGGATGGGATGGGATGGGATGGGATGGGATGGGATGGGTGGGATGGGATGGGATGGGATGGGATGGGATGGGATGGGATGAGCAAGGTGGGTTTAACCCCACAAGGATTCACCCTTCTGGGCCCAGTCCTGGACTCCTGGAGGCATTTTTTGGGACACTCCAGGGAAAAGGACGCACTTTACGGGGCAGGGAGGAAGGGGTGCATGGTGGGCTGTGGGGTGATTCTCATTTCCTCCCTCTCAACATCTGAACAACTCCCCAGGAGCCCAAATCCGGCAGAACCTGCTGGCGAGCACTGGCAATTCCTGATTTTCATTCCAGAAAGATCCACGGGTCGGATTTAGGGGAAGCAATTGAAGGTTTGTCCTTCACTCCGGGAGAGCTGCACACCCCCCCCAGGTACAGAGCCCTGCCTCCGTTTGGGCTTCCAGGTGCTGTTGTTTTGCAAATTAATAATGAGACAATTGATATTTATTTACCAGAGATGCTCTTCCCCGACTCAAGGAGCCAACAGCAGAGTCGAGATGAGCTTGTGAAGTGGTGCATAAAAAGAAATCTAATCTTGGCAAATTAGATAATAGAGAGCACTATTAACTGTGGTTTAGATATCCTGGCTGATAATCTGCATTAAGAACGGCTTTTTAGCCTGATCTGTCTGCACCAGTTCTTACCAATGTCCAAACCATCACAAGGGAGAGTAAATAAATAGTAAGGAAAGCCTGATAAGAATTGTATCGATTTCCTTTCACTCCTCTGAAGCTGGCATTGATTCCAGGATTTCCAGCTAAGGTTAATTTTTGAAGCTTTTTTGCCAAGCAGCTTCAAGTTTCTCATCATTTCATTTCAGAGTGGGGGATGTTGTTTGTATCAGAATATCTTATTAGCCATAAAAGGATATTCCCTATAATTGAATAACTTCTCAATTAACTCGTTGGAGAGGCAGCAAAACCAACCAATTCCCTCTGATTCACCCTCAGCAGGAGGCCCCAGAATTACCAGCGAGTCAATTAACATCCCTCTACCCAAATGATAAATGAGGACATCAAATGCACGGGGTTGAAATGGGCAAATCTGGAAAATGAACGTGGGATTAAACAACGAGGGAGAAGAGACCGTGCAATGCGCAGTTTCTGTGGGAAGCACAGCCACGCAAAGATCGTGGATGCAAGTGGAGAAAACACGGGGATTATTCCCTAAAAGCTCAGCATGAATGGAGTTTGGGCCATCCCAGGGATGCAGCAGTGAGGGGGGAACTGAAATCCCTGCTCCCTGCCCGGGGTTGGCATGGGATCATCTTCAGGGCTCCTCCCGCTCTGAGATTCTGGCTCAACCCCTGCTCCTAAAAAAGGGTCAAATCTCCTCAGCCCACCTGAGCCAACCCCCCAGTCCCTGCTTTTCACCAAACGAAGCCCTGCCCTGGGGGATCTGCACAGAAATTAAAGCTCTCACAGAGCTCAGGCAGTGAGAACCCCGAGCCGCTCGTGTTGTGTTTGCCCAACCCTTCCGTGACATTCACTTCCAAACGCTGATTATTTGAGGAAATAACGGCTCTGGCATTTAAAAAGTCAACTCCCATCAGCTGCAGCTCAAGATGTGCTGTGTAATTGGGGAATTCTAATTGCAAATAAGAATCTTTGCCTCCTCAGGAGCCGGCTCTGGGTTTGTCTAAGGTAATGAAGCAGGGGGCTGAAGATCAGCCGTGGAACAAATTGCATTAAGGGGAATCAGGCACTTGTCTGTTCTGATTTCTTCCCCTGGAAAAGCTTTGTGCCACCCAGTCCCCACGGC
Organism: Cnemophilus loriae; assembly: GCA_013397755.1. NCBI lineage: Eukaryota > Metazoa > Chordata > Aves > Passeriformes > Corvidae > Cnemophilus > Cnemophilus loriae. The sequence goes on along the minus strand of VZTF01006317.1, from coordinate 73,839 downwards.
TCAGGGGCTCTCGTTATCCACAGAGCTCCGGGAAGGGGTGGAAAAACCCAGTGGTTAAGGCAAAATATTACAATCAACTCGCATTCATTCATCTCTCCAAAACCAACAGCGCTCTCTCCCAGTTCTGAAGTCCCTCTGGATAAATAACAGGGAGACAGGAGAGGGGAGGTTGTTGCTATGAAACTCCAGCATTGAAATGGATGAGGCAGAGTGACCTTTGCCTCCGGAGATGATGTGCAAGCTATTTATATGCACAGCTGTACAAATTGCCAGAGTTTAATGTTAAATTCCACGGAAAATCATCTTTTGCTGTTCTGCTTTTGAGGAAAGGACGGGGTTTAAATGTTTAATGGGCTCTCTGGCTGTGCAGGCACATTCCGTGTTACATAAGGGAGCAGCGCAGAGCTCGGCCGAGGCGCTGCCTGCGAGCTCCTGGCAGGGTCTGCTTTAATGAGAGAGAATTCCAGAGAATCCCGAGCAGCCGGAGGAGGGGAGGAACACCTGGGAGGTGCAGCTCGAGCCCTTCCTGTCACCTGCTCCTGGCAGGACAACCCTCAGCTCCTGAATCCCTGGGGAGTTCGCCTTCCCCCCAGCATTCATTCACCAGAATGAGGGTTTCAGTTTCAGGGAAAAGCCTGCAGAGCTCCCAGTGCGGGAGGAGAACAACCCTCAGCTCCATTCCCTCCGAATTCCCAGGGGATTTACCTTCCCCCCAGAACTGGGGAGTGGAAATGAAGGTTTCAGTTGTAGGGAAAAGCCTCCAGAGCTCCCAGTGCTCCTGGAAGGACAGCTCTCAGTCCCATTCCCTCCTCAGCTCCTGAATCCCTGGGGAATTCTCCTGGAAGGACACCTCTCAGTCCCATTCCCTCCTCAGCTCCTGAATCCCTGGGGAATTTACCTTCCCCCCAGAACTGGGGAGTGGAAATGAAGGTTTCAGTTGTAGGGAAAAGCCTCCGCAGCTCCCAGTGCAGGACCAGGACACCCCTCAGCTCCTGAATCCCTGGGGAATTCACCTTCCCCCCAGAATTCATTCACCAGAATGAGGGTTTCAGTTTTAGGGAAAAGCCTCCACAGCTCCCAGTGCAGGACCAGGACAACCCTCAGCTCCTGAATCCCTGGGGAATTTACCTTCCCCCCAGAACTGGGGAGTGAGATGAGCGTTTCAGTTTTGGGGAAAAGCGTCCAGAGCTCCCAGTGCTCCTGGAAGGACAGCTCTCAGTCGCATTCCCCCTGAATTCCCAGGGGAATTTACCTTCCCCCCCAGAACGAGGGTTTCATTTCTGGGGAAAAGCCTCCAGAGCTCCCAGTGCTCCCAGTTCCAGGAGGAGCTCAGACTCCTCTCTTCACCCACATCAGCAAAACCAACGATTTCGCTGAGCAAACCCAACTATTCCAGAGCTCACGGCCACCAGCCCCAATCCACCAGAGATTTGGGCTTTGAATTGTTTTAAAATCTTCCTCAATAATGCAGCAAAGGAACTGAAACCCGATGGTCCTGCAGAGCCCAGGGTGCTTTGCAGCAGAGCTGTGAGGTTGTTTAAACCCCCAAAATGTCACCCCAGAAGTTCCTTTCCTCCCTTAGCTGGCAAAATTCTGCCAAAACCTTATTTAATCTCCACAAGAAAAGGAAACTTAACCGAAAAACCTGGTTATTGGGGTTTTAGGATGCAAGAAGTGAACACCAATGTTTATTATTCTTTTGTTTTAATTTCTAAAAGCCCCCTTTTTTTTTTCCTGCAGGAGTCTTGCCTGTAAATGAAAAAGCCCCTTCTGGCTGGCAAAGTTCTGACTAAAAAATTCAGGCAGCTGGAGTTAAAAACACGAAGCCCTGGGCACATCATGGATCTTTATGTGCTGTTGCAGCCTTCTGTAAGATTTAAAAATAGGCCAGAAATTGTCCATAATTCTTTGTGCAGGCCCTTGGAATTGGCCATTAATTTACAGCAGCTGCAAACCTGACCTGAGACAATATTTTGGAATAAATACCAGGGGGAGGTTGAATGCTTGAATCAACAGGAACCCCTCAAAAACTCCAACACTCGGTGGTTAAAGGCTGGCATAAATAAAGAATATTCAGACAACCAAGCACAGCAGAAAGGGGGAAATACAACACTTCAAGCTGCTGTTAATTTGCATTTCCAGAGGTGCTCCAGACGTGAGACAAATAATGCAGGGCCACAGGCACTGAGCAGATTATTCTGGAGCAAAAGGAAGACTCATTGCCATGCTGAAGGGCAGGGAGTTATTTGGAAGGTTTAGACTTTTCTCAGGCAGGAGGGATTTCTATCGGATTTATCTTCCCCCAGTCTGGGCAGATGAATCACCGCTGGGAAAAGGAATTTCACTGATTCAGCACGGCTGGATTTAATGGGCTGGTGAAGAGGGGCTGGGGATTCCACCCAGCGCCCTCAGGAACGCAATAAACAGCGAAGAGCTTTGGATTAGTTTGGTTATAATCAGATGTTTCCTCTGCCTGCTGCACCTCAGGACGGGGGAAACAATAAACGTTTGGGAGAGCAGTGGGTGCGTTATGAGCAGTAAACCCAATTTCCCCAAGGCACGGGCGTCCTGCTGGCTCTGAACCCCAAATCTCCTCAGCTCCCCTGCAATCCCCCACGGCCTCCTGCAGCCCGGGCCTGCAGGGCAGGGAGGTGTTTTTTGCTGTATTTAGACAATCAGAGGCACAGCCAGTCACCAATGGAATTTTCCAAACTTTTCAAGCACATTAATTTGCCCTGAATGGCTGAGCAGTAAATCCTAGAGTCCTGCAGGTGCCCCGCGAGGGTTTTGCAGCGGAGTGGTTGAGGTTTCACCTCATTTGAGCAATTTTGGTCCCTCAAAAATCAGCACAAACCTTCATTCTGCATCTTCAGAGGTTTGTGCCTCCGCTTCAAGCATTTAGCGCTGACAGGAGTTGGGGAATTGGGGTGGAAAACACAGATCCTGGCCAGGAGCTCATTGTTATTCCTGTGTTTCTGCGGCGCTGCTCTCGATTTACCAAGGGCCCTCATTTCCCTATCAGTGATGGTGCTTTGAGCACATTGGATTTGACTCCTCACTTCCACCTGCCAGAGATCAAACATTAAACAGCTCCGAAAAAAACCGCCGGAGTGGTTCCCAAAAGCCAAACGAAACCACCCCAGGAAATGGGAAACAACGTGAAAACGAGAGCTCCAGAGATGGAAAATAACGACAAGGAGCAACGAGGCAAAAACCCAGGAAATGTGACTCCCACCCGTTTTCTGCCTGTGCTAAATGTGGATCTGTCCTTTCTGCTGCTTCACCATTTCGGTGCAACCCAAACCCCTTCAGGAAACGAGGGGAGATAGACGGAGTCCAGTTTGCTACAGCAAATAAACCCCGAGGGGCTGCAGAGGGGAAATGCGGGGCCTGTGCAGCTCAGAGACAATTTGCAATAATTAACCCAATTAACCAAAACGAGAGGTTTGTGGACATTTTACCTATGGAGAGGGAAAAAAAGTTCTGTCAAAACTGATCCCCTTTTTCTGAGGGGAAAGGAAAAGTAATTAAAATAAAATGGGTTTAATGGAATCAACGATTTCCTGGTGAGTTTCAACCACAAAAAAATCAGGCATTTCCCTCAGGTGAGGTGACATCCACGGGGGTTTTTCCAGGCGAAAAAAGCTCAGTTTGGGAAAGCTGTGGGGTTTGTGCACCTGGGGACAGAGTTTGGGGCAATCATTCCCATTCTCACCCCAGGAAACACGAGGTGCCAGGTGGGACAGCAGCGCACGGAGCAGGAGGTGCTGGGGCAGGGAGGGGAGAGTTTTACTCGATTAACAACTTTATGGATCCGCTCTTGTCCCGAAATCCCGAAGCCAGCGAAGCTTCAGAGTGGAGAACTCAATGCTGGGCTCTCCAGTTAATCCCACCCCTCCCCACAGCCTGTCAGGGTGAGGGCTCAGCTGTCAGCGAGCAGGAGCTGACGGAGGTGACTCCGTGATCCCGCGACGTTCCCGGCCGGATGCTCCGGGAACGAGACCAAAACCAACCCCCAGCCTGGACAGAAAGCTGCCAGAGCCAGAAGCGATCCTGCCCACCCCAGATAAAAGCTAAATCTAATTCTGGGGTCAATTCGTGGTCGTGTTTTATCTCAGGAACGTTCCTGGGGCTCGGCAGCCCCGAGGGTGAGCGATAAACGCGAGCTGGGATCCTGCCGCACCTCGGCCCGGCCCCCTCTGGGCCTCCGCAGCCAGGGAGAGGGAGCAACGATCGATTCCTTCACGCAAATCAGGATTTAAAATGGCCAGGAAGGCCCTGGCTCGGAAGAATCACACAGCACCGGTGTCCTTCGTTAAATCCCGTGGTGTTCCCTGAGCGCAGGTCACGGGCTGGGTTAAACGCAGCCTTTTTTAGGGGTTGTTCTCCTCTGCAGATGGCACACCGGGCAAAGTCGGAATTTATTTATTTAAATATTATTTAAATGTACTTTTCCCATCAGAACTCCTTGTTTGATCCCTCCTGGCTCCTGCCCAGCGAACACACCAGATGTTGTAATTTGCACCTGGTGGGTTGGTGTTTGAAAAGGCACATTTCCTTTTTTTTTTCTTTAGATAAACAGAAGGAAATTTGTCTTTATCGCCTTTGATGAATTCCATGGACTTTTCCCACCTATTAACCCTTCCAGCTGGGTGCTACCACCAGCAGAAATCCATCAGGGACGTGGAGGAGGTCACTGACAACCCCAAACTGCCAATCCCAAACTGGCAACGCCAAACTGGCCACCGCAAACTCCCAACCCCAAACTGCCAACCCCAAACTGGCCACCCCAAACTGCCAACCCCAAACTGGCCACCCCAAACTGCCAACCCCAAACTGGCAACACCAAACTCCCAACCCCAAATTCCCAACCCCAAACTGCCAACCCCAAACTGCCAACCCCAAACTTCCATCCCCAAACTCTCAACCCCAATCTGCCAACCCCAAACTCCCAACCCCAAATTCTGAACCCCAAACTCCCAACCCCAAAATCCCAACCCCAAACTCCCAATCCCAAACTGCCAATCCCAAACTCCCAACCCCAAAATCCCAACCCCAAACTGGCAGCGAGGGGCTGCTGCCATCGGCTCCTCCTCACTCAGCCTCGGGGCTGGGAGTGCAGCCGAGGCCACCAGCAACACAAACATCTCCTCTCAGATATTCCCCACATTCTCGAAGCTCTTCAGCGCCAAAACATCCTTTCCCGCCTCTAATTTCCTTAATAATCATAAAAATATCTCCCAACTAAGCCTGGGGAGGTGGCAAGGATGGAAGAAATGTAATGGTTAAATTGTGAGTTAGGAAAGAAAACGGATTTGATCCGTCTTGAAACTTCTGGAAAAGCCAGGAATGTGCATGTCCTTGTTTTGTTCAGCCTGGGTTTTGTTGTTTGTTGGGTTTTTTTAAGCACAGAATAGCAGGGGGTGTAATCAGAGCCTTCACCACTCTCACATCTGGCTCATTTCTTACCCCTGCCAGACAAAAATGTTCCTTTTCCTCCGGAACCAGGGCGAGAGGGAATCCGAGCAATGAGAAACTGAAGTGGCAATGAAAGGAAGCGGAGCTGGGAAGTGCAAAAGAGTCCAGCAGGGAGCGAAAAAAGAGGGAAAAAAAAAAAAAGCAGGACAAGAATGAGGTGATCGCGGCCTGTTTTCATTCCCTGCTTTCCAATTAAAGTGATTTTTCTTAGAAGAGAACCTTATCTCTGGAACACATTCATTTCTCCTCAGCCTTCTGTGAAGGCGAATTGAAAACTCACAGGGTAAAATTTGACTTCACGGTAAAATTACAACCAATTTTTCCCTCACAACAATAACAACACCGCCGCTCGCCCATTTTCAAATCAATTTTCCTTTCTCTTTTACTGAGATAAGTAGCAAAGTTGCCACGATTTGAGATGTTCCCCCCTCCCACTAAAGATTTCTACTTAACCCTGACCAGCTCCTCTGTGGATGATCACGCAATTCCTGCTCCTCTGTGATGAAATCACTGCTAATTATCAGTACAGGGATGAACTCGGTGCTGCCTAAGAGCTCATTTAGAACTAAAACCTGCAAGGTGAATTTTCTCCTCGCTGTGTGCCCGCCCAGCCTCACGATCACCACTTCACGGCACAAAGAAATTAGTTAAAACCCTAAAAACTCTGCATTTCCGGGTCTCTTTTGCCTTCTCCCAGCTGGGCACCTCCCCTTCCCCTCTGCTCTCAGGCCGTTCCCAGGAAAAAGCCGTTTTTCCTGGAATTACTGTGAATTATTCTGCCAGAGCACGGCATAACCTGCAGTGATTTTCAGATCAATTTACAGGACATCCCACTTGCTTCAGGTCGCTGTTCCACTCCGCTGCGTTCATTACTTAGAACGCGTCCTCAAAACTGAGTTTTCACCTCCCGAAGCTCCTGTTCCCCGCGGTTCTGGAGTGCAAAACCTCCTCCTCAGCCCCTGGAGCTGCTCATTTCCATCCCGTCCCTCGCTCCCGCAAAGAACTTTTCCAAACGGAAGGATCTGAAGCCCTTCTCCTTTGCTGGGGTGGTTTATAAATTGGTTTTTTTCAGGTGTTAACAGGACCTTTAAACCCAGAATGTCTCTGGATTTCCCAGCCATGGCTGCAGCCACACGGGGAAGTTGGATGAATTAAACCCTTTTTTTATTTATTTTTTTTTTAATTCTGGCCTATTTTCTCAGCCTTGAACCCAGCTTTTCCAGCCCTTCCACGGCATTTCTGCTGCTCAGCCACCAGAGGAGTAAAATTCCAGCTGGTGACCTCTGAAAGGAGAGGAAATCTGGAAAAGAAAAGCTCTTTTCCACACCCACTCCCCAGCAGTGTAAACATCACCGAGGGAAATGGAGTCACTCCCAATTTCTCTGTAAAAGGGGAAAAACTAAAGTTTGATTTTTGCACGTCGAAGCAGAAATAAATCAGCGTTTTCCCAGGCCGGGCGCTGCTAAAAATTGAAATAAATCCCTGGAGAGATGGAGAATTTTCCATCTCTTGATGCTTTTAGTGCAGATACTGAGGATTCACACTGTCCCAGGCCATGGGGGCTCCGTGGGAGCATTAAATAGGTGGAAAATCCAAAGTTATACCGAGGATTTAAGGTGTTGAAACATCCCCTGCGCCGCAGCCGAGGCTGCAAAGTCAATTTGTGTCAGGCCACAGAAGTGAGAAATACTTAAACAAGGGAGGGAAATGAAAATATGGTTGAGTTTGCAGTAAGGGGGTTCTGCAATAAAGAACAAGAAAAGAAACCCCTACAGAACCCCAGAAGGACGAAGATTGCTGGCAAATTGTGCTTTAGGAGGGATGGGACATTTCAGAGCAATCCGAACGTGCTGTGCCATCAAATCAATCCAAAAAATGCTCCTTTAAGCGCTCCTCAGGTCCCCAGTCACAGACTCCATAACTCATTTATTTCCAGGAACTTATTTACGGGGCTCAAATAAACCCCCGGTGTTTGCAGAGCCGAGCGGAGAATTTATCTTAAAACCTCCTGCCAGGGTCGCTCCTGGGCCGGGGCCGGGGCTCAGAAAGCAAATATTGACCTGGAAGTGATGGGCTGCAGGAGGGGCAGCAGAGATTTATTTATCCCCGTGCCTTCTCTTGCTGGATTTCCAAGGGAAGGCACAGGGATAAATAAATATTCCCACCGCGCCAGGAAGGAAGAGCAGGGTGTGAAGGGGCTGCAGACGCAGCAGGAGCTGCAAAACTCAGTTTTGGCTCTAATTGGCTCCTCAGCTGTCAGACGGGAAAAACTTCCTGCTGACCTTGGGGAGGGTGAGGAGCGCCCCTGGGGCTGGTTCTCCACAGAGCCATCTGTGCCTTGCTTGGGAAGCTGTGCGCTCCGCGGGGAGCCCGTGCCCAGCTGGACGCGGCTCTGCTCAGCCCAGGACAGCTCCGATTTCTGGAGAAAAATCTCCCAGAGCGATCTGAGCTTGGACCTTGGATGTGACGCCACCTTCACACCCCCCCTCCAGCACTCAGCGGTGTCAGAGAATATTCCTGGCAACGCTGCATCGACTGAAAGAAAGGTGAACACACCAAAGTTCTTCCTTTTTTCAACCTTTTCCAACCAAATTTTTTTTTTTCAACCTTTAAAGCCGTTTAGGCGCTGCAAGGGCGGGGGTTAAGGGGAGCGCTGAGCCTGTCGCTGCCCATCTCCACGTCACTCGTGAGCGTTTCCAGCCTCCACTCGGCGTGGGAAGCGTGCGCGCCGCCAAGCAGCCAGGAGCTCGCCCGCGCCTTTACCTGACGCGTGGCGCTCCCACGCCGCGTCTCCCTCTCACGCGGAGCTCGCGGCACGTGGCGCTCGGAACCCCGGCGACGTTCCGAGCCGTCAGGATGATTAACGGGAGGAATCTGGAAAGGAAAACAGGAGGTAGTTAAGACCTGCTCCTGGAATATGATTTATGGAGGTGTTTTATGACAGAACCGCGGGCTTGAGGCGAAACCAGCACAATTCAGAGATCCGAAACGAGGAGGGCCGAGCAGGTTGATTGTTGCGTCAAGATTCCGTCCTTCCGTTTTGCAGAGCTGGTTAAAGTCAGGAAGAAAGGATGAGGAATATTGGATCTCCCAAAGATAAGGGACATCATGGGAGACCCCAGGCCCAGCTATTCCACATCAGCCTATTCCTCGTGAAACAGCAAATAATTCATGGCTTTGAGGGGTAAAACAGCAAATAATTCACAAAACTGAGGGGTAAAACGGCAAATAATTCATGGCTTTGAGGGGTAAAACAGCAAATAATTCACAGCACTGAGGGGTAAAACAGCAAATAATTCATGGCTTTGAGGGGTAAAACAGAAAATAATTCACAGCATTGAGGGGTAAAACGGCAAATAATTCACGGCACTGAGGGGTAAAACGGCAAATAATTCATGGCTTTGAGGGGTAAAACAGCAAATAATTCACAGCACTGAGGGGTAAAACAGCAAATAATTCATGGCTTTGAGGGGTAAAACAGAAAATAATTCACAGCATTGAGGGGTAAAACGGCAAATAATTCACGGCACTGAGGGGTAAAACGGCAAATAATTCATGGCTTTGAGGGGTAAAACAGCAAATAATTCACAGCACTGAGGGGTAAAACAGCAAATAATTCATGGCTTTGAGGGGTAAAACAGAAAATAATTCACAGCATTGAGGGGTAAAACGGCAAATAATTCACGGCACTGAGGGGTAAAACGGCAAATAATTCATGGCTTTGAGGGGTAAAACAGCAAATAATTCACAGCACTGAGGGGTAAAACAGCAAATAATTCATGGCTTTGAGGGGTAAAACAGAAAATAATTCACAGCATTGAGGGGTAAAACGGCAAATAATTCACGGCATTGAGGGGTAAAACGGCAAATAATTCACAGCATTCAGGGGTAAAACGGCAAATAATTCACAGCACTGAGGGGTAAAACGGCAAATAATTCACGGCTTTGAGGGGTAATCTGTGCCCAGGTACAGGAGGGTTTAATGAAACCCCTCAGGAACATCACTGCCCAAGGACTGACTCACGGGGGTTTTGTTTCCTTTATAAAGTTCTTTCCTGAGTCTCCGACCACGGAACTGCCTCAGTCCTGCCCAGGGTGGCACTGCCACAGCCTGGCTGGACACATCCCCCTAAAGATGGAGCTTCAATTTTACCAATTCCTGCTTTACTGCACGCCCTGGCTGTCCCTGCCCGGACCCTGGGGTCCCTGGGGTGGCACTGTCACCTGTGGCAGGAGCAGAGCAGGGCGGCAGCGGTGACGAGCCTGGGGCTGTCTGCGAACGCTGCTCCGAGCTGAGAGCTCGGCCCAGCACGGTGGGAATGGTCCGGGAGGTCCTCCCGGGCTGCATTTTGTGAAGCATTAAAAGAGGATGGATGAGAGGAAGAGCCCTCTGTGCTTAAAACGCCGGGGGATTTAGGGAAGTGTGGGAACGTTTCCCATCCCTGCTGCCTCATCCCTGCTGCTGTCACCCGGCACGGGGTTGTGGTTATTTGTGTTCCAGCAAGTGGGGCCCATTTGCTTCTTTTAAATCGCTCTTTAATGCGGCGTTTGAGGGGTTTCCAGCCAACTGGAGCGGCTGTTCGTTCTGAACCAGAGGTCAGCTGCAGCTGGTAAAAACCCGGAGCCTGTGCAGACCAAGGGGTGGCAGATGATCGTGGCTGGGGCTGGGGCAGCTGCTCGAGTCACAGAGGATGAAGAACGGGGATTTTTGCTGCTGTTGAGACCCAAACTCATCGCGTTTGAGGGACTCCCCCCAGTTCCCGCTCGAGCTTCCTCCCTGTGTAGCCCCAGGTGCTCTGACCCCGGTTCTCCCCTCCCCATCACCTCCCGGCCTCTCTCGCTGCTGGTTCTCGGTGAGTTCTGCGCTCCCTCCCCTCTCCCTCCTCCTGCCCCTCCCCATGCCTGCCCAGCCTGTCGTGTCCACATCAGGAGAGCGATTGGAGAGGGATCCCTGAGCTGCCTGTCAGACACATCTGCTGGAGATCAGCTCTGCTGAGAACCGTGGGAAGGACCATTCCTGCGAGGGAACGCTGCTCTTGAGCAGAGCAACTCTATCCAGCTGCTGGATATGACAGGCATCTTTCAAAATAAATAAGAAATAAATATTAAGCCATCAAACTTTACTAGACCGCTCGGGTAGCAGGGGAGAACAAGGCTCAGAATAAAAAGGAGAATTATTTTTTTAACAGATAGAAGCAGAATAAAAGCTCGGAGGAGTTTTCAGGGATTGGAGCTGAAACACCAACACGTTCTTAAGGCGCCTCCAGGTAAAAGGCAGGTGGAAATTAATATTCATTTTGCCCACAGTTAGAGCTGTGGGTCATTAAGGGGTGGAGATGGATATCACAGCATCAGGATCCCTCGGCTGCTCCTGCTGCCCCCTGACTGCTCAAACTGCCCCCTGCCCCGGCAGCCCCGCCAGGCTCTGCAATTACTGCAGTTTTAGCTCCCCTCAGGGTTATTCGCTTTCAGCTGCACTCTCTGGACAAACACCCCCAGAGAATCAGCAAATCCATTACCCAGAGCAGCCCTCGCAGCGGGAACGCAGAGCTGAACTCACAAACCAGCACCTGCAGTTTCCCAGCGAGCCTCCTGCAGCTCAGCCCCATTAAAAGGGCGTTTGTGGCACCCTGGCTCCCCTTCTCTGCTGCGAGGTGTGGTTTTATCCACGGCACCATTAAAAGGGCGTTTGTGGCGCCCTGGCTCCTCTTCTCTTGCTGCGAGGTGTGGTTTTATCCACAGCCCCATTAAAAGGGTGTTTGTGGCACCCCGGCTCCCCTTCTCTGCTGCGAGGTGTGGTTTTATCCACGGCACCATTAAAAGGGTGTTTGTGGCACCCTGGCTCCCCTTCTCTGCTGCAAAATGTGGTTTTATCCACGCGGCCCCGGCTTTCAGGGCTCGGTGTGAGAGATTTCTGCGGAGATGCTGTGGGTGTTCAGGCAGCCAAGCTGCCAGATGTCCGCGAGAGAAGGATGGCAAAGGAACGAGTGTTTGATCCTTCAAGTGGATAAAACGGCCCCTCCTGCTCCGAGAAAAAGCAACAAGCCACGGGACAAAAGCAGGGCTGAGGGATGGGCAGGACAAAGCGGTGCAATCTTTCTTTGGTCAGTAAACAAAGCTGGAGAGAATGGGTTTGCAGTGTGTTGACAATGTTCTGGCAGTTCATTAATCCCAGCAAAATCTCTCCAAAGCCACTGATGCATGGATTCCATTTTCAAATTTCTCATTAGTTCCTCTTTATGGATTAAATGCTGATGTTCACGAGTGAATGCACACAGCTTCAGCTGATGGATGTAATTGGGTTGTAATGGATTTTAGCTGCTGTTCCTCCTGATCTGGCCAATTTGAAATGCAGTATCAATGCATTCTGCCCATCTCTCTGTAGGGAATGAGAAATTGAAACCTACAAGATGAGATTTATCAACTTCCATAAAGTTCTCTCCAACCATCATAAAACTGTTAAACTCCTCATTATCATTCCAGCACAGCGATTTCCCCAACTCCGGTCGGGCAGTCAAAATATTAAAGTGCATTTGAAATAAGTAGAGTTGATCCCTCAGTATTCTGCATGTCCTCAGCATTGATTTAGGTGCTGTAAATATCCCCAGCCCTGGATGACACGAGCAGAGCAGAAAAAGCTTAACAGCAGGAACACAAAGGGCTGTGAGAGGATTTAAAGGTTGCAGAACCTCCCTCCAATTTTCAATAGGTCTGGGTCTCAGTAGATAAATGGGTGAGTGATTCGCTGTCACTGTGTGACAAAAAAAAACAGCTTTGCACTTCCCCCCCTCAGCTTTTCTGGACTGAAGCCAGCCCTGGCCAAGCAGGGGATGGGGAATGCTGAGGGAATTCCCCTGAGGGAATGTGGAACACCAAGGGCAGGCACAGGTTCCAGCCCTGGAAATGCCAGGATTTTTACAAACCCGAGAAAATTCCTGTTTCGGGGCGGGGGAGGAGCTGGGTGGGACTGTCCGGGAGAGCTGTGAGGAACCCACAGGCTGCGGCACCCGCAGCTGGGAGAGGATCTGGGGAATGATCCCACGGATCCCTCTTCCCTGGGAAGCCCCACGGGACGGAAGAACACCTTACTGTGATGTCTCTCAAGGCTGAGGGGGCAAAATTTCTTACCCCGGGTTCAGATCTCACCTCCCAGGAGCTCTGTCCGAGCCCAGCTGGGAGAACAGCCACCGTGCACGGGGACCTCCCCAGCCCCGCTCCGCGGGGGCAGAGCAGCTCGGGAATGCTCTCCAAAAATCTCATTGCTGCACGAAATCCCGAGCTCTGCACTCACAGCCAGGGCCAAGCAGCGTTTGCTGGGCCTTAAATCCGACATTAGCAGCAAAACCTGGGAGCAGGACCGAGCACGGACCCAACCCCAAGCACAGTGACCCCTTTTTGTGGACTCCAACGGCTTTGCACGAGGCAGCCGAGCCCATCCAGCTTCCCAGCGTGCCGGCTCTTCCCCATCAGCTGCTGCCACCACCAGACCCACCCTGCCTGCATCCCTCGCCCTCCCGTCCGGGTTCCAGGCCAAACCCGGTGATGGTTGTAAGCGGGAAGCGAATTATTGACTCCAGCGATGCTGAGAACAGGGCGGGGTTTGACCTGCTCCGGCCATCAGCAGCCACAGAATCCCAGCCTAATTATAGCAGCCCAGTGAAACAGATGAGAAATCTCTCCGTTTTACTGCTGTTATCATTAGGCTCCTCGTTTCCAGCCTGTGAGGTGTTTAAAGACTGGAATAGCAGCGAAATGGGACATCTTGGAATAAACACTGCTCACCCTGCCAGCTCATCTGTGCTTGGTTAAAACCAACTTCCAGCTGATTAAAATGTTAATGAGACCATCCACAACCCCCTCACAAGTGTGGTCTAACCCAAAGCTCAGCACTAAAGCAGAGCCTTACCTGCCTGGTCCATGGGAACAGCCCGAAGGGAAAATCTCCCAAAATCTGGCCTTGGTCAAGAGATTTTTGGTAAAATAAACTACTTGAAACCAGCCAATAATGGAAAAGTCAGAAGTTAGATCAGAAATGAGCTCTGAGCATCTCTACCAGTGTTCCCAGTAATTCCCATCATGATAAAAAGCTCCTTTACTGGGCTGATTAAGCCTTGAAGGGAACTCCTCTCTGTGTTTCAACATCTCCCCCCCTCCCTGGCTGCTTCTCATTTATTGCCACTAATTCTCCTCCGAAAGCTCCTGCACACCTTTAAGGAAATGATTGCAGCCCTTCCATAAATCCTCGTTTGTTTCCTTGATGAGCGTTCCATCCGGGTTTGCTAATTGCAGAAATTAGCAAAATCAGCAGAGCCACAGGGAGCGGCTAAAGCGGGGTTTTGTTAAGCCTGGTTCAGTTTGATCAGAAGAACTGTCCATGCGGGGGATTCCCTCAAAAGAGTCACCAGAGCCTGGAAATGGTCACAGGAATACTCCTGGCACGGGGACACAAAGGATGAATTCCGCTGGGAATCCCCTTGTCCTGCCCGAAGCTCCCCCAGTCTGGGCAGACGGAGGAGCTTCGTCTTCAACCCTTTTCCATCAGCATCTCAAACCCTTTCATTTCCCTGTCTAACACACAAATCTTAATATTCCTGCCTCAGATTTGCCAAGACGCTTCCGCTTCCGTCAAATTTTGGGAGTGGAGAGAGCTCAGAAGCCCCAAATCCAGCGGATTCTGTGCTCGTTCTCCCCCTCAGTTCAGGAATTGAGGCGCAGGAACAACACAAGGACTGGCATTGTTTTTAATTCCTCACAAAGCACCTCCCAAATGAGGTCTTGGGGCACTTTGGCAGAGAGGGATGGAAAAAGGAAGAGGAATTTCAGGCCGAGTTCAGAGGAGAAAACGGCTCCCGGAAGCTTGAGGCTCTCACTGAAGTGTTCAACCCTCGGCACCTTAAAGGAGCAAAAAAGGGACTGAGGAGAGGGAGAGGAGGTGTGGGGTGAGCGGTGGCAATTCCTGCAGTGGCAGAGTAAAGCCGAGCTCCTTCCATGCCACTGGATGGAATTAACCACGACAAAACAGAGCTTCCTCCCTTCTCCCTTCCTCTTTTGTCTTTTTAATTAAATTATCTCCCGGTCTGGCGACGCTGCCATTATTCCACACGACGTGTGTTCATTAGCGCCGCACTTACACTTCTCCTATCTTGATTTATCGGCCCTTCCCCTCATTTCCATAGCCGGGATTAATGCTCTGAGTCCAGCAGAGCCCGGAGAGGAGGCAGCATCAATAACCCCACATGGAGCACTCGCAAATATCTGTGTACAATATCTGAGTCCCAGCCAGCTTTGTCAGGTATCTGAAGCCTTTCCTGGGGAGTAATTTAATCCTGGGAGTAATTTAATCCTGGGAGTAATTTAATCCTGGGAGTAACTCAGTGCTGTGGCTGTTTCTCCACAGCTGCTTTTTGACAGCCCAGGAGTTAATGCAGTTTAAAATTCCCATCAGGTCCCCGACACAGGTACAGAAATAACTCCTCATTCCAGGGCAAGGAGAGAAGCTCCTGGAGCAGAACTGATGTTCCCCCAAACTCCACGCGAGTTTGAAGTTCAGGAGCAGGGTTTGATCAGTGTGGGGCAGGAGGGGATTTTCCCTTTCTTGGGTTCATCTGCACGAGGTGAAGCACACCCAGGATGGCGTGACCACACCAGAACCTCCCAGCACCACGAGATCTCCAACCTTCCAGAGGGAAATTCAGCCACTCCAAGGTCTCGCCCCACTTTTGGAGATGTTGGGTTCATCTGCACGAGGTGAAGCACACCCAGGATGATGTGACCACACCAGAACCTCCCAACACCGCGAGATCGCCAACTCTCCAGAGGGAAATTCAGACATTCCAAGGTCTCGCCCCACTTTTGGAGATGTTGGGTTAATCTGCACGAGGTGAAGCACACCCAGGATGACGTGACCACACCAGAACCTCCCAACACCGCGAGATCTCCAACTCTCCGGAGCGAAATTCAGCCACTCCGAGGTCTCGCCCCACTTTTGGAGATGTTTGATGTCTCCATTTAGGTACATTTTTGGCTCCACACTCGGCCTTGCTGCAGGTGAGTTCCTACAGCAGGAATCTCCCCCCGAGCAGGCCGGCAGCTCGGCAGGCCCGGCCCAGCCTGGCCTCTGCTCTCCAAACCCGGCCAGGTTTCCATGGAGAGCTCCCTGCAGCCTGCCAGGGAGCAGAGCTGGCAGCAATCCCTGCTGGGGCAGAGGAGGAACATCTGGGTGGGAAATGGGGGGGATCTGGGGCTCTCCAAGCCCTCCTCAGCGGGGCTGAGCAGCCCTGGGGTGACACCGCAGGCAAAGACACGATCAGAGCCAGCTCCAGGCACTCTGCAGCGCCGGGGTTTGTCAGAGGGCAGACACGGCAGCTGAGGAACAGCAAGCGTGGAGTGATCCGGGCTCCCTGAGCGGTGATGGAGGGCACGGGGAGCGCCTGTGACAGCCGGGACGCGCGACAGGCTCGGCGGAGCAGCAGAGGCCGCAAATGAAGCGGCACGGGAGCGACGCGGACACGGCGGGGCGCGGATGAAGACGGAAATAGGTCAAGCCCCGCTCCCCGAGCACGGCAGTGACGTTTTGGCCTGCACAGAACAGGAGTCGCTTGTTGTTATTTTGTTTGAGCCCATTAAACGCGGCGGCTGCCGGCAGAGCCGTCTGTGTTAAAATCAAAGTGATGCTTCCGCTGCTGAACGCCGGCTTGGCTCTACAAGGTTGTTAATTAATTATGCATCCGAATTGACAGAGATAATGGCACCCACCCGGCTGGGAGGGGAGGGGGAAGCTGGGGAGTGACTGAGCTGCTCAGGGGAGGGGATCACACTGGGGGTGGTTGATAAAAACAGAGGAACACGAGCTCAGGGGATGGGGAGCAGCGCTGGGAACTGCTCTGCTCGGCCACAGAGGGTGCTAGGAACCCAATTAGGAGATGTAATTAACAGGTGGCATCAGCGTTGGTGGGTTTTAAACACAGACAGCAAAGGGGAATGGCAGGGTGGGGGGAAAACCTGAGTGTCCCACACAAAACCAGCGCTCAGGACTTCGGGGGGAATAAAACTTCTCACTGCTAGAGGATGGCCAAGGATCCTCTAAAATATCCAATAACGAACACAGATCGACAGAGGATGGCCAAGGATCCTCTAAAATGTCCAGTAATGAACACAGATCGACAGAGGATGGCCAAGGATCCTCTAAAATATCCAATAACGAACACAGATCGACAGAGGATGGCCAAGGATCCTCTAAAATATCCAGTAATGAACACAGATCAGGCTCTGACTGGCACCCAGTGCCATTTCCATGGACAGAAGCCCTAAAGGACACGAGACTGGAAAAAACCACTTTTGAAAAGAGATCCAGGATTCCAACACCTCCAAACCAACCCAAAACACCATGGCCAAATATTATTGTTATTGTTAAGTATTTTTATTATTATTTCATTACCTCTAGACCAAGGGCCTCTTTTCAGAGACGCTTCATTCATTTGCAGTCCAAACTATTTCTCACTCGAGCTATTGATTTATTTCGGTGACACCTTTCTGGGCAGAGATGCTGAAATCAATGGAGGGTATTTTTTCCTGCCTGTCATAAAGCAGTTTTGCATTCCTCACAGTCCCAGGGTGGGTTTGTCCACACGGATTACTCCTTTCATTAGCCTGCCATCAAAGCCAGGCAAGCCAGCTGATTGTTTTTCCCCCACGCTTAAAATAACTGTTGATAGAAATGTTAATTCCGAGCTTATTGTCTTGGCTAATTAGCATATTAAAGGAAGTCAGCTAGAGGGAAATATCAATTTATTGGGAATGAAGAGCCTTACCCCTCCCACAGAGGTAAATATTTCAGGATTAAAGCACCTAAGTGGCTGAATGTCCTGCAGAGATCTCCGTTCCCAAGGGAAAACCAGGCAGAGGTTCAGCACCAGAACCCTGCACGGGCAGGAATTGGGTGTTTTGGTATTTTGGTTATGAAGTCCTTGGCACGACACCCGAAATCAAACCCCCTAAAACCAGAGTGGTTCCAGCTCACTGGAAACCTGCAGGAACCCTGGGAATTCCCAAATTCACCCCCCCCTTCCCGGGGTGCTGCTGCCTCCTGCCCCAGCACAGCCACGATCAGCAGAGCTCGGAAATCAAATTAATCCCAAACCTCTCCCTCTGCGGGATTCCTTTTCCTTTGCCCCCCACTGCACCATAATAAAATTAAAAAAAAAAAAACTAAAAATTTGTGTGGAAATAAAAGCTGGAAGAACTTTGGCACCGTGACAGCAAAGCTTTTATCAGTGCAGCTTTAAACACCCCCCGAAACCACTCACGAGGCAGTTTTAGTTAAAAGGTGATGATTCAATCGAGTGATTCAAATTTCAGAGTGACCTCACTGGAGCCGGGGAGGATTTACAGGGGACTTGGTGACTTCATAAAACTTCAGCCATCGAATCTCTGAGCCCACACGGCTCCTCCCAAGCCCTCTGTGCTCCCTCCCTCTGCGCCAGGACCCATCTCAAGCACCCAAAATAGCTGTAAATACCAGAAAAATGTAAATACGGGATCCTGCCACTCCCGGAGAGAGGAAAAAAAACCCCAAGGAATTAATGAATTTACCCCCATGCGAGCAAAATCAAAAGCTGACGTTCCCTCAGCTCTTGTTGTCTCGTGTGACAGAGGCAGATGGGCTGCTTGGGAGACAGGTTTGTCACAGAAAGAAAAGAAAAATGCAGACAACAAAATGTCAGGCGAGGATGGGGGAAGAGAAAAACAAACTCGTGTGGAATGGAATCGTTTCTCAGCCCGGGCTACTTGGCGGATGAGGAGCTGCAGCTTGGAGATCTCAGTGTAATTTCAGGTGAACGAAATTCAGATGAATTCCAGAGGTCCCTCCAAATTCAGCTGCTCCGTTTTCGGGAGCTGCGCTTGACCAGAGTTACCTGAGGGAGCCACCACTCCTGAGGAAGGGGTAAAAAACCTCAGTTGCGCCGTTTGCACGTGAAAAATTAAACCCAGCTCGCTCTGAGCGTGTTTATTCGGGCCTAAATAAACAACTCTGCCCTTCCACGACCGCTCTCAGAGGCTGAGACACAAATCTTGAGGAACTCCGCAGTTTCTCAGGGTCTGACTTGTGGAGGGCATAAATTGATTCCAAATAACGTCTAAGGGATGAATTAATTCGACAATAACTTTCTTTCGAGTCTAATAAAGGCCGAGTGAATCACTGCAGGATGAGTTCACGAGGAGGGGAGCACTGGCTGATGATTTCATTAATCCTCCCTAAAAAACGTGGACCACAATGAGAAAGACAGCTTGCTTCAAAACCCGGTATTTTTATCTGCATAAAATCTCCTTTCTGGCCTTGGTTTTTTTCCCCCATTTGTGCTTTTACCCTGTTAAGAAGCAAATTGCAGAGAGAATTCCTGGCAGCAATTTGAGGCCATTTCAGCTTGGGGACCCACTGGGGCCCATTCAGAGCTGGGCTGCAAATGGAAGGGGCCAAACCCAGCCGAGGGCCCCACGCTGATTTCTGCTGTTTAAAATCCATTTCGCTGCGAAAATTCGGTGCAAATCAAGCAGCATTTGCAAGGTTTAACTCTAAGGCGTTGCCAGCGAACGGGGCTGTTTTCACTGCAATTTCTTTTAGGATTTATTTTGCTTTCATGCAAAGCGGCCGAAAGGTTAATGAGGAGTCAGGATCTCTTCATGCACCAACTTATCTTGGAATCTCTGCCTCCCCTCACTGCAGCTCGGAGGGAGCAGCGTCCAGGACACGTGAAACCCGCTTTATTTCCAGTAATTAGAGGCACTAATGAGCCCAAACACCACAAAAGCCCCGGATTCACCAGGCTGGTGCCTGCAGTTCGTATCCCACCCTGCGTTCCCAGAGACGCTGAAGACCGAGGAGCGCTAATTGCGTAATTAGGCAAAGGTTAAAGCGTTCTGCAGCACCTGACAGCACAATCCCCGCTGGAGCCGGAAAAAAAAGCACTTTTCCAGCTCCAGTTTGGCCAAAATTCCCGATCCCACAAGAGCAGCCCCTTCCTGCCCTGCTGCGCTCCCTGCCCAGGCGGCTGAGGAGTGACTGGAGCCAGAGACAAGCTCTGAGCCAACATCCCAATTGCAAAAAAACCCTTTTCCCCCCAAACTTGGAAGCCCCACGTTGGGATGCCAAAGGAGATATCTTGGTGTCAGCTAACGGAGCTGATTTTCCGCCGCTCCACGGCAGAAGTTTCATTCACCATTCGGTTCAATTCCGCCTAACACACCCTAATGCTTCAACAATTAACTTCTACGGCGGCGTGAGGAAAATCTGATTTATCTGTTTACTCCCATCTTCAGCTGTTTAACCATCCCCGCCGTCCTCTGCTCTGCAACCTCTGCGTGGCCAAAACCGCTCGGACAATTACGGGGACAAATTCTCATCCTTGCAGCCTGCCCAGAGCTGGGAGAACCAGGGCAGGGACACAGCGATTTTCCCTCACTATTTGTCCCTGTTTTCCAGAGCGGCGGCTCCTGGTGATGCCAGGGCCAGGCTGACCTGGGAGCACCAAGGGAGGGTGTGAGCAGAGCTCTGAACCTCTCACTGACCAATGTGATCTGGAACCGCAGCTCTTCCCGCCAGCAGAACTTTTAGCCCTCTAAAGGCACCGTTTCCTTTCAGACTTTCCCAGGATTTTGTGCAGCCGAAGTCTGGGGTTTGTGCAAATGAGCTGGAGAATTTTACGTATTTCCCTTTTGGAGCGAATTCCCTGTGCACCCACCAGGAATTCACACGGATTTTCCACTCGTGGCTCCACTGCAGGGACTGAATTTTGTGTGCCCAATCCCCCTGCCACAGCCAGAGGTGCAGCAGCTGCACGTTCCTGGAACCCAAAACTGGGGAATAATCCGTTCAGAGCTCATCCCTGCCCTCCTGCCTTCCCATCGCCTTAGAAACGGCTCTTCCCCTCAGCAAATAAAGTTGGAAACCTCATCATTAATTCTATTTAGGCCCAATATGTCACAAAGGCAGCAAGGCAGGGCCATTTTCCTCTCTGCTGGGGCACAAAACATGGATTAACTATTCCAACCGGAGCCGGCGATGATTTATTAATTCAATTTCGGAGCGTGCGGCTGTCAGATCGGATCCGTTTGGTATAAAAGGAGTCTCTCTGAGGACTCTTTTCCTCTTTTTAAAGCAGCTGACTGACGCCTCGCAGGCTGCGCAGCTGCAGCCATCCAGGTGTCACACACAGGTGACAGCATTTCCTGGCCTGTGACAGTGTTTGGGTGGGAGCAGGGAGGGCACTGCTGCTCCAACCCACGTGGATTTTGGGATTATCCAGTGCTGGTCCAGCAGCTCGAGGGGTTTGGGTCACCCTGTGCCACCCCAGCACAAGCAGGGCCACTTGGCCAAGGTGATGTGCAGGATTTTGGGGTTTAACGCCTCCCCAGCCTCTCTGGGCAGCCTCTTGCCACAGGGAATTCTCTGCTGCTCTCCCCTGCCAGGGAATTGTGAAAATGCCTCGTCTGAAGAGCTCTGGGCTGGTTCAGAAGCTCCCAAAGGATGGGGCCCAGCCTTTAAGAAGGGTTTGGAAGTGCTGCGGTGTCCAAGCAGCCCCGTCACATCCAATTTGCACCTCTTTTATCTCATTCCATTAATTTCTGCCCTTCCTGCTTTGCTGGATGAAGGAACTCTTCCATCCCCACGTGAGCCCGCTCCCACCATTCCCTGACTCCACACGTTGTTTCATTTTTAGACCCGAGAACCAAACCCAGAATTAATAAAACCCATTCTAAAGGGCCAGAAACACAACCAGCAAAGCAAACGCTGCCTCTCATTTGCAGTAAGAGCTGGGAAATGCCACTCTGGGGCTGGGAGGAAGCTCGGTTCTGTAATTGCACGTTCATCATCCCCAGCCGTTCGGGGCCCCTCGGGCCGTGTTTTACAGCCCCAGCCCTGCGCTCTTCGCTGGAATGGGCCGTAGATTCTCGCTGCAGACGACAAGGTCAGTCCCTTCATCGGGCTCTGGCTCCAGCCAGCCTGACACGTCCCTGGACCGCAGCCGCGAAAAGGGGAGCAAAGCCTGGAGGAGATGAATCACTGCAGGGCCGGTGAAAAGGAGCCTCTGCGAGGTGTCTGAGCCACTGATTTACCATTCCCGACCTCCTGGGCTGCTGAAAAATGAGGTCTGGAGGGCAGCGGGGCAGCAGGAAGAGGAATCTCTGCTTTTCCCTGGGTTTTCAGGAGCCGCCTCGGAGCGGGGCAGTTGTGGGGTGGGGATGGGGCTGGCAGGGGATGGGGTTATCCAGGACAAATTCCTTGTGGGGTGGTGGCCCTCCGGCTCCCAGAACCAGCCACAAGGGCACGGGGGAAGAACTGAGCAGTGCAAACCACGGAATAAAGCTGAGCTCTGCTGGTCTGTAACACCCGCCTGTAACAGCAGAGCTGCCCTGCTGCAAACCTCACCACAACTGGGGGAGGCAGAAGCTCCTTAAACCCTGCAACAACTCTCCCCTGTCCAAGCTTATCCAAAGATAAGCCTTGCCTCAGCTGGGTTGGTTTTTTTTTGCTTTATTATTTCCTATAATTCAGAGTGGTTCCAGTAATCAAGCCAGGACACAGCCCTCCCCACCCCGCAGATGAGAGCTGCATAATTAAAAGGATGTTCCCAATACCACAACTCTTTATGCCGGTTTCTGTCGGGTGAATTAATGCTGCACCTCCACAGACCCTCCCCTGAACAAAGGAGCAGCGGAAGGAAATCGATTTGTATCTGGTTCTGTTGTACGTGGATCTGAGGGAGAGTTTATCTCTGAATTATCCAACATCGCACAGCAGCGTGGGGCTGCACGGCCTCCAAAAAATAAACCGAGCTCGGGCCAGTTTGTTCCCCCTTTGCGAACGAACGCAGAAGGTTTCTCAAGCACCTTAAAAGGGTGAGCGAGCAGCTGTGCTGTGGCAGGAACATGAAAGGGAGGGAACAGCGCTAAAACCAGGCCCAGGTTGGGCCGTGCAGGGTCAGGGGGTGCAGCTGAGCTGGTTTGGGGGATCCTCTCCACCTGCCCTCACTCAGCCCCTCTGGGTGTGGTGCTGGTTTTTATTCTGTTGGGCGTATTCTGTTCTGTTTATTCTGGGCGTGTTCCTGCTGCTGATCCCACAAAACTCATCCCACAAGGCCCTCTCTGCCCTCACGGTGCCTTTCCCTCCTGAACCCAAAAGGAGTTGGAACCCCTCGTTCCACGGCGGCTTCCAAGCCCAAAACCACTCCAGAATTTCAGTGCTGAGGGGATAAATCCTCCCTCAGTTCCCTCCAGGCCTTGCTGGTGCTGCCCATCACGGGGTGACCACAGCAAACACGGCTCCGGGCAGGAGATCCTGAGCTGGAAATGTCACCCAAGGTCACCTCGCTCTGGAATTTCAGTGCTGAGGGGATAAATCCTCCCTCAGTTCCCTCCAGGCCTTGCTGGTGCTGCCCATCACAGAGTGACCACGGCAAACACCGCTCCGGGCAGGAGATCCTGCGCTGGAAACGTCCCTGGGCCACCCAAGGTCACCTCACTCTGGAATTTCAGTGCTGAGAGGATAAATCCTCCCTCAGATGCCTCCAGGCCTTGCTGGTGCTGCCCATCACAGAGTGACCACGGCAAACACCGCTCCGGGCAGGAGATCCTGCGCTGGAAACGTCCCTGGGCCACCCAAGGTCACCTCACTCTGGAATTTCAGTGCTGAGAGGATAAATCCTCCCTCAGATGCCTCCAGGCCTTGCTGGTGCTGCCCATCACAGAGTGACCACGGCAAACACCGCTCCGGGCAGGAGATCCTGCGCTGGAAACGTCCCTGGGCCACCCAAGGTCACCTCACTCTGGAATTTCAGTGCTGAGAGGATAAATCCTCCCTCAGATGCCTCCAGGCCTTGCTGGTGCTGCCCATCACGGGGTGACCACAGCAAACACGGCTCCGGGCAGGAGATCCTGAGCTGGAAATGTCACCCAAGGTCACCTCGCTCTGTGTGGACCCCCCAGCTTCAACCGCAGGACGGAGGAACAGGGAAGAGCTCAGGAGGAAGAAAGGCACAGGAATTGGCATGGCTGGTAATTTGTTTTGTTCTCACTTTTATTCCCCAGGAATCAAAATACGGCAAGCCAAGGATCAGGAGTGCCAAACGCTGAAAAGTTGTGAAAGACGGGCTAATTATAGGCAGCATTTAACAGATGGGAGAGCTGAGACCAGGACAGGCCACGAGGAGAAACAGGGCTCTGTGACAAGCAGGGAAAACTTGGACCAGGGCTTTTTGTCAATCTTCCTCCTTGTTTAGTGTTAAAGGCACGATTAATTCATGTTTTCAGGTTTGTTTCCTACAAGCAGAAGTGATTTATTCTGCTAAAAACAACGGGAGGACAGCGAGCAGGAGAAGTCGGAATTATCTCATGTTCAGCTGCTCCAGCAAATCCCCGGACGCGGAGCTTGGGGGCCAGGCTGCTTCAAGCCTGAAGGAAATTCACCTTCCAAAGCACTAACAACCAAAAGCTGGAGGAGCTTTTCTGAACACAGTCATTTCCCGAAAAGTTTCCGCAGTTGTTTTCTCTACGAGTCCATCCAAAATTCCCAACCACTGCTCGGCTTTGCTCGTTATTTTGGACGGCCTGATCTCAAAGGAGAACTCTCCAGCAGCTGGGTTATAATAATCTCTGTGAGAACAGGTCTCAAACCCTCTTTTGCCGAAAACCACTTCGGGATGAGCACCCAGGGTGCCTCCTTTTCCTCAAAAAACTTCCTTATTCCAGTACACAGCACTCTGCCTTGCTGAGAAACCCCCGTTCAGCCCTTGAATCTCAGGCTTTTAAAAATCTAATTTGAATTTCAGGCTTTTAAAACCCCATCCGAGGTGCCAGGGCCCCACGTTGAGCTGCCAGCCCCGGAGATGGAGCAGCAGCCACCCAGCCCATTACCCGGCGCTGAACTCGGCTCCCTCAGGGCTGTGCTCAAAAAAAAAGAAACCGGAGACTTTTAAGGCTAATTGCTTCCAAAATATAGTGCCCATTCGCTCTCATTAGAGCCCCTCTAGGGAGGAATTCACTCAAATAACTGGTGGTGTTTAGGTACTGCAGTCAGGAGAGTGTGGAAAAGAGTCCCCAGGCGCTTTTGTCACCCAGCTGTTGCTGTTCCATTAAAATTCACCTCCCTGGCAGCCTCTTGTCAGTCCTTGTCCTCTCAGGCTCCACGATGACCCATTTTCTGCTTCTTTCCACAGAAAATTCCCTCCCAACCCATTCCCTCTTACACCTGACGACACGTCCCGGGACCCACAGCTCGGCATTTTTGGAATTCCCACTCCCCAGTGAGTGCAGATCCCAGCCCCAGAACTGATGCAGAGCTGCAAAACCAACGCTATTTTGAGGGGGAAAAGCGGTTTAAAATACCCCGTTTATTTATCAACGCCGAGATTCCGGGCTGCAGAGACGATCAGCAGCGATGCCCTGGAAAACATTCCCGATATATTCCTGTCAAACCTGCAGACTGAGTGGGATCCATGGTAATTAGAGCTCTGCTTACAGCCCAAACCCACAGCTTGTGGCAGAGAATTCTGTACGAGGCCAAGCCCAGCCAAGCTGGGCCCTTTCAGCTAAAAATCAGCCTCAACAAAAAAAAAACCAAACAAAACAAAACGAAAAAAAAAAAAAAAAAAACACCCAAAAAAAACCCCAAAAAAAACCCAACCAAAAAAAAAAATCGATGTTTCCTCAGAGTGGAGAACAGCTTGAAACTAGACAGACGCATTGGAAGGAGCAAAAAAAAAAAAAAAAAAAATTTGACCCCCCTCAAAATGTATTTACACAAATCTGTGGTTCTTCCAGCGATCTCTGGCTGCTCGGGGAGGATTGATTGATTTTCCAGCCTCCTGCCCCACTGCTGTTAATTTGACAGGCCGGCTCTCCTCGGCTGAGGAATTGTGTCTGACCACTTCTCTCGTGCTGCTTTTAGGCTGATAAACTCCAAAAATTCCCAGATCAGCTCTCCCTGCTGCTGTGGCCGGGTTTCATTGCAGCACAGGAGGAGGGAGACAGGGCCATTTTGAGTAGAGACCTGGTGTTTTAAGGCTTCTGTTTGCACACATTAATTGGGATTAGCCTCACATTTATTCTCCTTATGGCTCAAAGCCCTTTGTCAAGGAACACTTGTCAAGTTCTTCTGGAAAACCAGCTAAGCTGGGAATTGAATTGCTTGCAGTTTTGTGGGGCTTTTTTTAGGAAAAAAGAGTAAAAGCTTAAATTTGGAAGCTTTGTGAGAAAATAAAAATATTTTCCCTCCTCTACCGCTCTCCACTGTGGGGAATGAGCCTTGTGAAGGGCAAAAGAACCAGAGAGCCAAGGCTGCCACCAGTGCAAACTGTTTTTCCAGTGGCCAAATTTTATCCAGATGTGCATTTAAATACAGGGAACCCAGTCCAAAGGGAATTTCTAATGAAGTTAAATTCCTCAGCGGTTCCAATGCACTTTCATAATTTAACAGGGCCCATATAAGCTAGAAAAAAACCCCATTTCATTGGCTTTCTTCAGCCTTAAAATCACCCCCAGGTTTTTATTTTCCAGGCTCCAGCCCGAGTCCTCAGCCAAGTGCTGCAAGTAGGGAAGAAGAAACGTTGGATTTTTGGGTTCTGGTTGCGTCCGAGCAGATGACGCTGAATCACAGGGACGTTTCTGCACGGCTGGGGGGTGGAATTGAGGGATTGGGGCTGAGGGATGGCACGGAGGGACTGGCACCGGAGGGTGGAACTGAGGGATGGGACGGAGGGATTGGCACTGAAGGACGGAACTGAGGGATGGGATTGAGGGATCGGCACGGAGGGACTGGCACTGGAGGATGGAACGGAGGGATTGGCACTGAAGGGCGGAACTGAGGGATGGGATGGGATGGGATCGGGACTGAGGGATTGGCACAGAGGGATCGGGACTGAGGGATGGGAAGGAGGGATTGGCACTGAAGGACGGAACTGAGGGATGGGATGGGATGGGATCGGGACTGAGGGATTGGCACAGAGGGATCGGGACTGAGGGATGGGAAGGAGGGATTGGCACTGAAGGGTGGAACTGAGGGATGGGATGGAGGGATCGGGACTGAGGGATTGGCACGGAGGGATCGGCACTGAAGGATGGAACTGAGGGAGGGGACAGAGGGATCAGGACTGAGGGATGGGACGGAGGGATTGGCACTGAAGGGTGGAACTGAGGGATGGGATGGAGGGATCAGGACTGAGGGATGGGATGGATGGAGGGATTGGCACTGAAGGGTGGCACGGAGGGATTGGCACGGAGGGATCAGGATGGCGGGATCAGGGCTGATTCTGCAGCGAAGGGACAATTCCACATCCCAGGTGAGCGCTGCTGCTGCACCAGCAGTGGGGTTGTGCTCACAGGGATCCCACCCTGAGCCGTCCCCAGCGCGGGGGACGCCAGTGGTGACCCCGGACTGCGACGCCAAACCTCCCCAGTGCCGTGTCCTTCCCTGCACTCAGAGAAATCTCTCCAAAATCAGCAGGGATCACAGCTGTGCTGCCGGAACTGTTCGTGTGCAGAGCTCTGAGATTCCTTTTGTGCCTGGGTCATCTGATAAGGACAGACATCTCCACAGGCGCTTTTCGAGTCTCTGCCTTGCCAGGCACCAGAGATCTGGACCGCCCCTCTCTGCTGCTTTCATCTGCCTGTTCTCACATCAATATTAAGTGGCCGAATCTGAGCTCCAATCCAGCTTGTGTCTCCAGTTTGTTTGTGTCTCAATTCAGCATTTTATTACATTTCTATCCCCAGGCTCTGGCATAATCCTCGTTATTTACTTTCCGCCTTCCTCCTCAAACCCAGACTTATTTTCCCCTTATAAGTTACTTCCTTTCTTTTTTTTCTTTTTTTTTATTAAATTCTGCAATTCATTCTCAACGCTTGAAAAAGATTTGCCCTGAATATAAAATAACCGGCTCTAAATTATGCACAAATCCACAAACATCTTAACTAGGATGCAAACAGCTCGGGGAGAGAAACATCAGCTTGGGGTCAAGGACAAATTCAAACTATCCAAATCCAGATTGGCCCGAGGCAGGAATCTGTACCTGGAGATCAGCTGGTGCCAACAGAGACCCCACAAAGTGAAACAAATCCTTCCCCCCTAAATATCTCTGCAGGGTCAGAGATTAAAACCCACGGACGTGCTGCTCCTGCACCTCTAAAAGGGGTTTGTGCCTCTGAGCACCTGGGGGACACTAAAGGGTTAACACCGAAATAAAAAAAAAAAAAAAAAAGAAAAGGAGAAACAATTTTTAAAAGGAGAGAAATAATAAAAAAGGGGGAAAATAATAAAAAGCCAGAAATTAATAGAAAGGGGGGAGAAATATTAGAAAAGGGAGAGAAATATTAAAAAATGGGGGAGAGTACTAAAAAATGGGGGGAGAAATATTAAAAAGGGGGGAGAATTTTTTTTTTTAAGGGAGAAATATTTTTTAAAAAGGAAAGGGTTTTTTTAAAAGGAGAGATCTGATGCAGGAGGAGCTCAGGGGCCCACCTGATGACAGGGACTGGCCATTCATCACCTCGATGAGGTGCTCCGGGGATGGATTACTCAGGAAAAGAGAACTCACCAGCGAAAGGGGAAAAAAACCAGGAAAAGAGGCTGGAACATCCACAGAACCTGCACCTCGGCACCCCACGCTGGCACGCCTGATGTGCCTGCCCCCTTCACTGCCACCCAGTCTGGCACAAAATAAACTCCATTTCCTCTGCACCAGCACAAAACCTGAGCCTTGCATTCCAGACTCAGCCTGGGAATCCCCCCGGACCGCTCCGGAGTGTGGGATCTGCACTTTAAGCACTTTACAACTTCGCCGGTTCAAATAAATTCAATGGAGTGATTTTTTAATTTCTTATTCTGTATCGATTCGCTGCCTTTCTTTTTGGAGACTATTTAATTTAGTCCAGACTAATCCCGTTGGCTGCTGGGAGGGATGGGAGGAGGGGAGAGGAGCCTCTTCCCTGATAAACCCAGAGTGGCTGATGTGCGGCACATATTAGGGCAGGAAAGTTCTCTGTGCGTGCAGAGATGACAGCACACCGTAATGAGAAATGATTTTGAAGCAGTAATTTAAACCCTATACAATAATGACACCGAGAGATAAATAATTAACGTTTCGTGGTTGGTTTGAGGTTTTTTTGGTTGTTTTTTTTTTCCAGGGCTTTTCATCTGAAGGAGTCTCCAGGCTCTTCACAGTCTCTAATTGACAAGAATCAATTCACGGGGTGTTCACACACACAGATCCAGCCAGAGCTCAGCCCTGCCAGGAACAGGGAACGGCTCAGAGCAGAGAGTGCAGGGACACAGGATTGGGCTGGAATTTGGAGTTTACCCCTGCCTTTTTGTAGAAGATGCCCTTGAATGGCTGAAACCCCTGAGGCCCGTCCTGCTGCTCACCTGGGGCAGGGGAAGTGGCCGGGGAAGTGGCCAAGGGAGCAGAGGCAGCTCTGAGCTGTCGGAAGGAGAACCTGGCACCCCTGGGACATTCAGTGCCTGCCTGGTTTGTCCTGGAACCCCTGGGACATTCAGTCCCTCCCTGGTTTGTCCTGGCACCCCTGGGACATTCAGTGCCTGCCTGGTTTGTCCTGGCACCTCTTGGACATTCAGTGCCTGCCTGGTTTGTCCCGGCACCCCTGGGACATTCAGTGCCTGCCTGCTTTGTCCCGGCACCCCTGGGACATTCACTGCCTGCCTGGTTTGTCCCGGCACCCCTGGGGACATTCAGTGCCTGCCTGGTTTGTCCCGGCACCTCTGGGACATTCAGTCCCTCCTGAGCTCTCAGCCCACAGGGAAGGTGAGATTTGTTTTTCCAGCCGCTGCCATAAAACACCTCCTGCTCCCCCTTCCCCCCCACCTCCTTCCACGCTCGCAGAGGCAGTAATTTCATTAAGTGATTAAGTGCTTTTATTCCTCTGACTCACAGTTCGTAAGACACGCGAGCATGAATTTCAATTAGTGTTCCTTACAGGGAAAAGGGGATGGGGAAAACATTCCTGAGCAGTGTGGGAAGGGGGAGCGAAACCACCCCTTGCTCATGGCTGCAGTGACTTCATCCAGCTTTCCACCACGGATGGTGCAGCTCCAGTTCTGCGGGAGGCTGAAGTCCTCAGGAAAAAAAAAAATTAAACCCAGCCAATTCTTTTTTTTAGTGTGAACTCCCGCTGATCTTCCACGGAGTCCTGCACAACAGTTTGGAAATTCGGTGTCTCGCTTGCTTCTGCTCCTCACTGCGAGAGGGAGCAGCTGAGGGGAGAGCTGGAGCTTTCTGTTACGGAGATGCTACACGGGAAGAACTCAAACAGATCCTTCAGGGGAAGCAGGTTTCTATCAGAGCCCCTGGAGGTTTTCCTTGGTCCTGCACCAAACCCTCTCCCCAGGAGGCAATCATTCCAATTTCAACAGCTGCCACTCAATCGCAAAGGAGAAACTTTTAATTACCACCTCAGCTTGATGAATTTCTGCCGCCACCATTACTGGCCACGGACGCTCCTGGAAGTGCACAGGGAGGGTTTTTCCTCCTGGGCTTAACAGTTTTCCTCTCCATCAAGCACTTGGAGAAGGGTAAAGGAGGAGGGGGAGAGCTCGGAGCCGTCGGCTGAGCCCCACGTGCTGTTTGTGCTGCGTTCGTGCTGCCTCCTTCCCTCCCAGCCCAGGCCTTGGGGGATGCAGCTGCAATAAATCAGCAGCATCTATTTCATTCTCTAAAATGCCTCTAAAACGTCCAATTTCTGCAAGGAACCCTCCCTGAGTGGTTTCTTGCAGCACAAAGAAATCAACCCTCAGTCAGCTCCGCTCGCCGGGGCCACGCGGAGGAAATATTCCAGTGAGACCCCTCAAATCCTGGCTCTGAGGGACAAAGCACAGGAGAGCTGTGATAAATTTGAGCCCTGAGTTAAACAAAAACCAGCTCCTGGCCTGGTGCTGTCACTGAACCAGCCCCGGCCTCCAGGGAGGGGCCCTGTGACTGAGGAGACAAACAGCCGGACAGAACGGATGCCGTGGCAAAAACACCGACTTGAAAAAGGACATTTTTGCCAGGGGAGAGCCAGCAAGGAGACCCCAGCGAGCTGCAGCTCGGGTTTCGCCTGCCAGCAGGGACAATTCCTCTCTCCCAGGGTGCTGGCAGGAGGATTTAGCCACTCCCTGACCGCGTCTGGCCTTGATAAACATCCCTCCCTTGTCCAGGGGGATTATTGGTGATAAAGGCCGAGCACAGCGAGGAGGAGCCCTGACAAGTTCGTGTGGCCACAAAGCCGTCAGGGCAAACGCCCTTCCGCATCTTCATACTCCAGGCTGGGCTCACAAATCAAGTGATTAGCAGGGGAATTAGCCTGGGTGATTACTGACAGCGGCCCTGATGGGTGCTCAGGCCTCTCCCTCTGCCCACGGCTCCTTCCAGGGGCTGTGAAAAACCCCAGGAACCGCGGTGGATCCACGGGCCTGCTCCAGCCTCAAGTGTAGGAGCTTTGCAATTCAGTTCTCACGGAAGCAGCAGAATGTCACAATTGTGGCAGCACAAACGGGCAACAAATCCCTGCCCCACAGCCTCTCCTAAAATCACCTGCAGCAAACTCAGCCCGAGCTGGGAGACACGAAGTGCAGCTCTTTTATTGGTTTAACAGCACATTTCCGTCCCCCTGCTGCTTTTGACAGCGTGGACAACCCTTCCCATCAGAGATCACCCCCAAATCCTCCCCATCCATCACGAAACAATTGTCACAAGGGAAGCACTTTCAGCCTGCCCTGACCTGGGCCGGGCTGCCAGCGGCATCAAACCGAGCCCATTCTGCGGCAGCCCAGCGTGAGCCAGGAGTCGCAGGAGGGGAAATAACATTTCCCACTCAGCGTGGCGAGAGGGGAATGTAATGGACCCGTGCCTGTTTATTACCTGCAGCCTGTCCCAGCAGCAATAATTCAAGGCAGCACGGGCAGGACCTTGCATTGTGCAGCGCTCGGGGTGAGCGGGTCGCGCACCTGGAGCTCTTTATCATGCAGCCCGTTGTGCTGCACATTAAATTGCTTTTCCTCCCCGAGCCCGCAGAAGCCCTGGGATTTTACATCTTCCAGCCCAGTGCGGGATCTGCAGGAAAACTCCTTCCCCTTGACTTTCCAGGCCTCTCATTCCTCACTCCAGACATGCCCGGAGGTGCTGCTGCTGCTCAGGGAGCCCCTCCCTGACAGCTCCCGGCTTTGCTGGCTTAAAACAACATCTTGTCCTGCTCTATCTCCATCACAGCCCAGAGCATGGGATGAATATTTGATGCTGTGAGGACCGGCCACACACAGCTCCTCACTTCAGCTTTTTCCTCCTGCTCTGCTCCAGGTTCAGCTCAGCTTTCTGTCCCAAATTCCCCAACTGAAAACAAGAATAAACAACTGCCAAAAAAACCTGAGGAAGTGGCACAGCCCGGCCAGAAACACAGCTGAATCTTCAGCACACCCAGCTTGACATTTGCCTGCTGGGTTTGATACATTCAGGCCTAAAACATGGAATTTTACCTCCCAGAGAGGGGCAAACTCACCCCCAGTGACAAATAAAACATGGGAATTTTGGACTGTGCCCTTTGCAACCGAGGGGCTACAGCTGCTGCTCTTCCGGAGGCTCAGAATATGGAATTTAGAGGGAATATCATGTCAGCAAGCCACTGGGATTAATCCCTAAACAAAACATCAGGAAATAAAAGTTCCCCGAAGCCTTTTTAAGAGAGGAAGTCAGAGGTTGACCAGCACTGCGGTGATTTCTGCTTCTCAAGGGATGGCAGCATCACTGCCCACCAGCACATCCTAAAAAATTCCAGCTGAATTCCCCCTCTGACTCCATGGATATCCAATGGGAACTTCCACTCAAAGCAAAATCAAACAGAAGAATCACTACCAGAAGAAAAGGGGAAATGAAAGTTGGAAGTAATTCTATTTTTACACGATTGTACTTCATTTTTTCCCTGTTATTGCATATTCAATTCCAAGTTCCCACAGCCATAAACTGGTGCTGGAGGGGATTAAATCCCCCTTGTTCTGCTAATGGAGCAATTTTCTACTCGCCGTGGAAAATCTCGGGGTGGGAGGGGAACACGAGAGGAAATGGGGTTTGGCAGAGGCTGCAGGACACGGCTTTTGTCTGCAGGTGTCCAAATTTCACAGCAGAATTTCCGTCTGTGTTCTCACAGAGCCGCTCACCTGGAGGTGAACCAGAGAGGGAGCGGAACTTGGGAATCCCCAGCTGGAAATTCCAGCTTCCAGGGAGATCAGAGAGGCTGGAAAACCACATTTGTGCCTGAGTTTGTTCCCCTCTGCAGCAGAACTGCAGCACCCTGTGTCCCACGGTCCCCTCACCCAGCCAGGGGTGGGGCTGAGCATAACGAGCCTCGCTTCCCATTAAAACTCTGCTCATTAATCCAACCCGAGTGGGACTCTGGGCGATTCCAGACCATTTCCCCTCCCAGTGCCCGATCCCCACGTTCTCCCAGGCCTGTGCTGCAGCTTTTCCATCAAAAGCAACCAGCCCTGAGCTCCTTTCCCTCCTCAGGAAGGCAGCAGGGCTGCAGGAGGAGCTCTGCCTGCGTGGAAATGCAGATTTCAAACAGATCCGTGCCCATAATCAAATCCAGGAGCAGCAACCCCCCAGCACGGAGCTAACAGGAGCTGATTTTCAGTCAGCCTGGAGCTGTGAGCAATAAGCAGCAGATTTATGACAGCAGCTCCCATTAGCGCTGGGTTTGTTCTTCACACATTGGTCAGCTGCTCCTGGATTTATCTGCATTCCCCAACCTCGCTCCAAACCCTGCTTCTCCTTTTATTCCAGTGGCTCTAAAGCTGCCTGGCTGCAATGGGTAAATCGTGGGAGCTTGGGTTAATTCAGGAATGGGATGGGGAATCCAGGATTCCCCCCACATCCCCTGGATGTCTGCACACAC
Organism: Cnemophilus loriae; assembly: GCA_013397755.1. NCBI lineage: Eukaryota > Metazoa > Chordata > Aves > Passeriformes > Corvidae > Cnemophilus > Cnemophilus loriae. The sequence goes on along the minus strand of VZTF01006317.1, from coordinate 40,431 downwards.
ACACACACTGCCAGGGGGAAGAGCTGCCCCTGGAATTATGGATCAGCCACTGGAATCCTGCTCCAGGTGGTGAAAAACAGCCTTTAAAGAGATTAAATGTGGGACTTGATGTCAGGGGAGGTTTTCCTCGCTGCCCTTTCCTCACCCAGACCTGCAGCTCTAAAGTGAAGGGATGCTGTGAGGGAAGGAGAGGATTGGGGTCTCCAGCGGCACAAGGAGCTCCCACCAAAGCCACGACAACACTCGGGGGCTGCCGAGGCCCAGCAGCCTCCCAGGTTGGGGCTGAGGAACACAGCAAATATTTGAAAGGCGTGAAGAAATCAAGCCAGACCCCGCCAGCGGGATCAGCCCGGCACAGAACGCAAGGAACACTCATCCTTCCACCTCAGTAACCCCCGGGGGACGAAATCCTCTTCATTAAACTCATCTGGGGGATGCTTTCATCGACAGCAAGCACCGTTTCAAATCGAAAGCCACCACAAATGACTGTGACCTTTTGTGAGGGAGACCCCGCAGTGGCTGCTGCAGGATTGCCCCCTCCCACCTGCACCTTCCGTCCCCTCAGGGAATGATCCATGGAACTCCCAGAACAATTAGTGTCACTCATTAGCGGGCTGGGATCCCAGCAGGATCCTTTCCAAGAGCAGGGAGCACAAGTCAGTGAGTCAGCTCAGCTCCCAGCTCTAGAAATGAACATTTCCCTGCAGCAGAACAGAACTGACACAACCACGAGCTCCTTTCATCAAGGCAGAATCACCCAGTCCGTGTGGGATCCTCTCATTCCCACCAGCTCGTGGCAGGGAAGGGTTTCTGTGGGGGTTATATGGATTTACCACTGAAATGGGGATTATATGGATTTACCACTGAAAAAAATCTGCTGGGGGGGGTCCCAAAATCTCCAGGGCTTGTCCCCTCTCTCTGTGCAGATCCAGGAAAAGCAGATCCCTCCATCCCAGACTGACCTGGGATTGCAGGGGACTTTTCTGTCCAAGACCTTTCCCTGTCCAAGCCCACACGGATCACTCAGGACTGGCAGTTCCCTGACAGGCAGGAGCCTGACGTGTGTCCCCAGGGAAATTTGGAGCCATTTAGGAATATTCCTCTCTTCTGTCAATCTTTCCGTGCCAATAAATGCACTCGAGGCAGCTCCCTGGAAAAGCCCAGAATGTCCCAAAGTTCCAGGCTGCAATCAGTGACAGAGCTCCTCATCCAGGCACTTCCCTTTTCCCAGAAAAAACCCCACTTCAGCTGAAAACCGCCCAAAACTCGGAGCAAGCCATCATTTATAAATCATTCCTAATCACCAACAGTCCAGCAATTAGTGCTCGATGCTGGGAGGAGATAAATATATAAAACTAAAACCTGAGTGAAATCTTCGTATTTTTTATTCTGCTAAATAAATAAATAAAATTTAAAAAAACCCTGCTAAAGAAAAACCTGCCCCTCTCTGGCCCTGTGGCTGAAGAGATTTTTCAGTGATCTCAGGAAATACAGAAGTAAAGAGGCCCCGTCCTGCATTGCAATGGGCAATTTAAGGAAAATAAGTCGTGATTTCACTTGCATTGTGAGTGACTGGGGGAGAGGGCAGGGGAGCCTCCAGCAGCTGCCAGCAGAGAACCGCTCCCTGGATTTCCAAGAAAAACTCAAAATGCAAATAAAGCACAAGAAAGGGAGCGGGGCCTGGCCTGGCAGGGCCAATTAGGGCCAGAAGCTTTTCCTTTTTGGAGCTGGGAATAAATCGAGGCTGCAATGAAGAGAAATAATTCGGTGGCGGTCTCAAAGAGCCTTTAAGAGCTGTTTAGAGGCAGAATAAAGAGGTTTTCACTGGGCACCAGCTGTAGCAGAGGCTGAAAGGATGTCAGATCTCCCACACGGGCCTGTTGGGATGTTCTGTTCAAAACACTGTGGCCACTTCTACCAGAAAGGTTCATTGGCATGGGTTTAGAAAGGTCTTTTTGGAGGGAAAAAAGAGAAAAAGGAAACTTGAAGTGGTTTTATTCCACTTTAACACACAAAAGGCTTTTAAAAGAAAAAAGGAATTACCATTACAAAATTCACTCCGGCATTGAAGCCGCAGCGTTTCGGATTCATCTGAGCTTTCAGGAGCAATCAGGATCTGAGCTTTAGGACTGTGCAGTTGTGGCTTTCTCATGCCCAGAGCTCCCTGGAGAATAAACCAGGAGTGAACAGCTTGTGTGGCTCGGGCAGAGCCCTTCAGTGGGGCTTTGCTGCCCAGAGCTCTGCTCTGGCCCCACACCATTCCCTGACACCTCCTTTTGTGTGAGCAACGACGTCAGACAAACCCCCCCAGCATCCGATTTAAAATCCCTTCAATTGCCCCTAATTATCGTTAACGAGCGGGTCCCGAACCCCACAAACGCAAAGCGATGCCAGGCAGAGAGCACAGGTGGAGTTTTGATCTCTTGACAGGCAGAAATCGATTTCTGTTTAGTCCAAAGTTGTTTTACACCTCTCTGGATGCATTAAAAAAAACCCTTTAAATTGACTGTAAACTATTTTTCCCTCGGACTGGTGCTGTGGGGTGTAACCAAAGGGAGAATTCAGAATTCAACTGGGGATTTTTCACAGCAACAACAGAGCGTGGGACTGGGGCTCCCAAAGCCCTTCCCCAACGATCCCAGGCCTTGGGATTCTCCTCCCTTCCAGCTCTTTCTCGACAGAAAAAGCAACAGATTCCCAGAGGAATCGTTCATCATCCCCTTGTTCAGAGCCAGGGGTGGGTCCTGTCGAGTTCGTACGGAGCAGAAATTCCCTTTATTTATTTCTGATATTCCCGGGTGCCGCGGAGCTCTGCGGGATTTCCCTGTGGGATCAGAAGGGCTGGATCCACCCCAGCTCCTCCCCGGGGGGATCCACCTCTCTCTGGCATTTTAAATATTAATATTATATTATAATAATAATATAATTAATAATATATTAATAATATATAATAAATAATATAAAATAGAATATATAATATAATAATAAATGATAATATAATAATAAATAATATATATAAAATAATAATTATTATTTAAATATTAAACTGTGCTCGGTGTGAGGGGCAGGTTTACGGCAGCACGAGGGGAGATTCTGATGCCCCAAGGCAGATCCAGAACCAGG
>VZTF01006317.1:19070-36628 GCA_013397755.1 Cnemophilus loriae | reverse complement strand
AAAGAGATTAAATGTGGGACTTGATGTCAGGGGAGGTTTTCCTCGCTGCCCGTTCCTCACCCAGACCTGCAGCTCCAAAGTGAAGGGATGCTGTGAGGAAAGGAGAGGATTGGGGTCTCCAGCGGCACAAGGAGCTCCCACCAAAGCCACGACAACACTCGGGGGCTGCCGAGGCCCAGCAGCCTCCCAGGTTGGGGCTGAGGAACACAGCAAATATTTGAAAGGCGTGAAGAAATCAAGCCAGACCCCGCCAGCGGGATCAGCCCGGCACAGAACGCAAGGAACACTCATCCTTCCACCTCAGTAACCCCCGGGGGACGAAATCCTCTTCATTAAACTCATCTGGGGGATGCTTTCATCGACAGCAAGCACCGTTTCAAATCGAAAGCCACCACAAATGACTGTGACCTTTTGTGAGGGAGACCCCGCAGTGGCTGCTGCAGGATTGCCCCCTCCCACCTGCACCTTCCGTCCCCTCAGGGAATGATCCATGGAACTCCCAGAACAATTAGTGTCACTCATTAGCGGGCTGGGATCCCAGCAGGATCCTTTCCAAGAGCAGGGAGCACAAGTCAGTGAGTCAGCTCAGCTCCCAGCTCTAGAAATGAACATTTCCCTGCAGCAGAACAGAACTGACACAACCACGAGCTCCTTTCATCAAGGCAGAATCACCCAGTCCGTGTGGGATCCTCTCATTCCCACCAGCTCGTGGCAGGGAAGGGTTTCTGTGGGGATTATATGGATTTACCACTGAAATAGGGATTATATGGATTTACCACTGAAAAAAATCTGCTGGGGGGGGTCCCAAAATCTCCAGGGCTTGTCCCCTCTCTCTGTGCAGATCCAGGAAAAGCAGATCCCTCCATCCCAGACTGACCTGGGATTGCAGGGGACTTTTCTGTCCAAGACCTTTCCCTGTCCAAGCCCACACGGATCACTCAGGACTGGCAGTTCCCTGACAGGCAGGAGCCTGACGTGTGTCCCCAGGGAAATTTGGAGCCATTTAGGAATATTCCTCTCTTCTGTCAATCTTTCCGTGCCAATAAATGCACTCGAGGCAGCTCCCTGGAAAAGCCCAGAATGTCCCAAAGTTCCAGGCTGCAATCAGTGACAGAGCTCCTCATCCAGGCACTTCCCTTTTCCCAGAAAAAACCCCACTTCAGCTGAAAACCGCCCAAAACTCGGAGCAAGCCATCATTTATAAATCATTCCTAATCACCAACAGTCCAGCAATTAGTGCTCNGGGGGGGGGCAGCTGGGTGGAATTATTCCAGAGCGGGAGATCTCCAGGCGGAGAAGGGAACTGCAGGATTCAAACTCAGCTTCCAGCCTCTCCCATGGAGCATCCCCGTCCCTCTGACACCTGCTGGGAATGTCCTGGATTTGGATTTTTCCTCCTCCCCCCCAGTGTTCACCCCGGTGAGGGAGCAGGACAAACAGANAAATAAATAAAATTTAAAAAAACCCTGCTAAAGAAAAACCTGCCCCTCTCTGGCCCTGTGGCTGAAGAGATTTTTCAGTGATCTCAGGAAATACAGAAGTAAAGAGGCCCCGTCCTGCATTGCAATGGGCAATTTAAGGAAAATAAGTCGTGATTTCACTTGCATTGTGAGTGACTGGGGGAGAGGGCAGGGGAGCCTCCAGCAGCTGCCAGCAGAGAACCGCTCCCTGGATTTCCAAGAAAAACTCAAAATGCAAATAAAGCACAAGAAAGGGAGCGGGGCCTGGCCTGGCAGGGCCAATTAGGGCCAGAAGCTTTTCCTTTTTGGAGCTGGGAATAAATCGAGGCTGCAATGAAGAGAAATAATTCGGTGGCGGTCTCAAAGAGCCTTTAAGAGCTGTTTAGAGGCAGAATAAAGAGGTTTTCACTGGGCACCAGCTGTAGCAGAGGCTGAAAGGATGTCAGATCTCCCACACGGGCCTGTTGGGATGTTCTGTTCAAAACACTGTGGCCACTTCTACCAGAAAGGTTCATTGGCATGGGTTTAGAAAGGTCTTTTTGGAGGGAAAAAAGAGAAAAAGGAAACTTGAAGTGGTTTTATTCCACTTTAACACACAAAAGGCTTTTAAAAGAAAAAAGGAATTACCATTACAAAATTCACTCCGGCATTGAAGCCGCAGCGTTTCGGATTCATCTGAGCTTTCAGGAGCAATCAGGATCTGAGCTTTAGGACTGTGCAGTTGTGGCTTTCTCATGCCCAGAGCTCCCTGGAGAATAAACCAGGAGTGAACAGCTTGTGTGGCTCGGGCAGAGCCCTTCAGTGGGGCTTTGCTGCCCAGAGCTCTGCTCTGGCCCCACACCATTCCCTGACACCTCCTTTTGTGTGAGCAACGACGTCAGACAAACCCCCCCAGCATCCGATTTAAAATCCCTTCAATTGCCCCTAATTATCGTTAACGAGCGGGTCCCGAACCCCACAAACGCAACGCGATGCCAGGCAGAGAGCACAGGTGGAGTTTTGATCTCTTGACAGGCAGAAATCGATTTCTGTTTAGTCCAAAGTTGTTTTACACCTCTCTGGATGCATTAAAAAAAACCCTTTAAATTGACTGTAAACTATTTTTCCCTCGGACTGGTGCTGTGGGGTGTAACCAAAGGGAGAATTCAGAATTCAACTGGGGATTTTTCACAGCAACAACAGAGCGTGGGACTGGGGCTCCCAAAGCCCTTCCCCAACGATCCCAGGCCTTGGGATTCTCCTCCCTTCCAGCTCTTTCTCGACAGAAAAAGCAACAGATTCCCAGAGGAATCGTTCATCATCCCCTTGTTCAGAGCCAGGGGTGGGTCCTGTCGAGTTCGTACGGAGCAGAAATTCCCTTTATTTATTTCTGATATTCCCGGGTGCCGCGGAGCTCTGCGGGATTTCCCTGTGGGATCAGAAGGGCTGGATCCACCCCAGCTCCTCCCCGGGGGGATCCACCTCTCTCTGGCATTTTAAATATTAATATTATATTATAATAATAATATAATTAATAATATATTAATAATATATAATAAATAATATAAAATAGAATATATAATATAATAATAAATGNGAGGTGGGGGGGGGCAGCTGGGTGGAATTATTCCAGAGCGGGAGATCTCCAGGCGGAGAAGGGAACTGCAGGATTCAAACTCAGCTTCCAGCCTCTCCCATGGAGCATCCCCGTCCCTCTGACACCTGCTGGGAATGTCCTGGATTTGGATTTTTCCTCCTCCCCCCCAGTGTTCACCCCGGTGAGGGAGCAGGACAAACAGACCCATCCTTTTTCTTTTTTTTTTGTTTACACAGCTCTGGCCTGCAGTGCCTGAAAGCACAAAATTGCCTGTAATAACAGCCATCAGCAGAGCTCTTTGGGTAATTAACGAAGCTGACACGCCAGACAAACCCAAGGAGATCATTCCCCCAGCTCCAGCATGGAATTAATGCATTATTCCTGCCCTTTCCCCGGCGCAGGCAGAGAAATCCTGGGAGGATCAGCAGGGCCACCCTCGTGGCTTCGTTGTGGGCAGCTCTTCAATCAATAAACCCATTTATCTGCTGCTCAGGGAGGGTTTTTGTTGTCCCTGTGCTGCCTCCTGTCCACCCAAAAGCCCCATCTTTAATATCTTTAGTATCTTTAACACCCAGCACAAGCCTTCAGCGTCCCACATTCCCAACAACTCAGGAAAACTTGGGATTCTTGCATCCAGCTGGCAAGAGAATTCCCAGCAGTGAGAGCTCCTCCAGGAGGAAATGCAGGCTGGAGAAACAGGTTCCTTAAGCCACAATTCAGCACCAAATTCTGCCAGATCCTGGAGCAAAGCGAGGCCACTTCTGTCCCCAGGTGTCCCTCCTCAGCTCAGTTTTGGGACTATCGACACTGGGGGCATTAAATCCTCACCAGGCAGCAGCACAAGCTCTGCTGGAAAGCTTGAAACACCCCCAGGAGTCACCCTGCAGGTAAATCTGGGCTCCAGTTTGCTTTGAAGCAAACTAAGAGGGGGAACCACGCAGATAAAACCCACAAACAGCAGCTACATTGAGGCCTTCCCTTCTTTTTGGGGTTCTCGCTGCAGAGCTCCCCTCCCATCAGAGCAGCAGATTTCCACAGTGATAAAAGTCCTTCCCCAGCAAACTCCGCTGCAGCTTTTGTCGCTTTAAATCACCTTTTCACAGGCTGAAGTGGCAAAACTCAGAAATTATCAAACTATTTTTTCCTCCTTTCAAGAACTGGTACGGGCTCTGGGTCAATTACGACGAGCAAAACAAACAGAAAAAAGACAGGTGGAAATCAAAGCGACAGAGCCGAGGTTGGAACCGCATGAAAGCAGGAGATAAAGCTCAGATGTGACAGGATTTGCAGCCTGAAAAAACCTGCTCATCTGAGAGCTCTCCCACAGCTCCAGCTTGATCTTTGCTGTTCGTGCAGAGGAGGCCACAAAGGTCAGGAAATACCAGGCACGGAAATGAGCGCTCACAATCCTCGCTGCTCGCAGGGCACGGGGACAGGCAGCACCTGCCCGCCGTGTTGGGCACCACGAGCCTGCGGCTCAGACACGGAGGGGCTCGGAGCCCTGAGCTCCGGCCTCGGGAAAACACAACTTTCCGTGCTGCCACGGCTGCTCCGAGGGGTTTGAGTCCCCCTCACGCCTCCTGCAGAGCTCCGCTGCTGAAAGGGCTGGAAACGGAGGCAGCGGAGCTCCGGGACTGGCGCACGGAGGAATCATCCCTTCGGCAGGAGGAAAACGAGGGTTGGAGCCGGAGCCGTCCCTCAGAGCCCCAGGACTGAACAAGCCCTGAAGCCACACGGAGCTCGTTCCTCATTTCCATTCCTGACATCCAGACATTGGAGCTTCCGAGCAGGAGGCAGCTTTTAAACCCGTCATTTTTGTCACTATTTACAGTTTTCCCAGCAGAGACCATCACCAAACCCCTCCGGCCCTTTCTCCCCACCCAAAATCTCCCTCAATTTTCATTTCCTTTCAAAACATCCAGCTATTGGAGCTTCCAAGCTGTTAAACCCATTGTTTTTGTCACGATTTACCATTTTTCCAGTCACCAAACCCCTCTGAGCCCTTCTCCCCACCCAAAATCTGCTTCACGACGCTCTGCTGACCACGAAGGTCCCTCCACCCACCCACGCTGCTCCAAAGCCCCCTCAGAGGGGCTCTTACCTGTCCCTGCTGTGCTGGGATGTCCCCTCTCGGTGTTCCCTGCTCCTCCTCTCCTCCAGCTCCCTCTACCTTCACTCCCCCGGGGGTTTAATCCCAAATATTTGGTGCTCAGGGAGGGTTATTTCGCTAAGCAGACCCTCAGTGTCCAGTCCTGAGCCTGTCTCTGATTTTTAATTGCCCTCAGCTGCTCCTCATGAGGCTCCCAGGACACCTGGGCTAGGGGCAAAAATTCCCACATTTGGCTCATTTTGGGCTGTGCTCGCTGCTTTCCCTGCAGAGCCAAGGCAACCCAGAAATCAGGGGCAGGAAAACAAACCCCCCCAAAAAAAACCCTCAGGCTTTAAAAAGTGTCATTTTCTTGCCCTGCAGAGCCAAGGCAACCCAGAAATCAGGGGCAGGAAAACAAACCCCCCCCAAAAAAACCCTCAGGCTTTAAAAAGTGTCATTTTCTTGCCCTGCAGAGCCAAGAGGGCCCAGAAATCAGGGGCAGGAAAACAACAACAACAACAAAAAAACCCTCAGGCTTTAAAAAGTGTCATTTTGTTGCCCTTTCCACCCCTGTAATGCATCATTTTATCTCGCTGGCTGTTTTCCTGGTGCCGTAACCTGTTGTGCAGCGCGGCACCGCAGAACATTGCTTTATTGTGACATTTCCAGATGAGAACTGCACGGCTCCAACAGCTTCCCGAAGAGGCCTCGTTCAGCCTGGCAGCTCTGATGTGTGGCAGGGACGAGGAGAGGAGGAAAAAAAAAAAAACAAAAAAACCCCGGCTCTGCCCAAAACCGCTGCTGGGATGATTATTTAGCAAACGAGCTGCTCTGTGAGGGCGGCAGAGAAGGAGAATTGCCTCCCCAGCCTAAATAACGCTTTGCAGGGAGATGGCACAGAACGGCTTCGTGCCGAGGTTAGGCTGAAATTGCAGCTGCTGCTGAAGCAAACAGCTCCCGGTTTACGTGCGAGGCTGAATTATGCAGCAGAGCGTGCGTTTAGGGGGAAAAAAAACCAAACCCACCCTGAAGTCAACAGATTGCCAAATTGCCACGATATTTAAGGACAAAAATAGCTGTGGTGGCGGGGCAGGAAAGCGGGAAAAGCGAACCCCAACCAGGCATTGAACACCAGGGCCCAGCTCTCAGGGGCAGCTCTTTGGCTCTTGGACACGCCAGGAATCGTTGCCTGGGATGAAATTGTCCAGAAGTTTCTGATTCTTGTGGTTTGTGTTTGATTTGGGGCCCCCAGGGCCTCGAAGTTCCCCAATGTTTTGGAGAAATATGCTGAGGAATGTCCAGTGTGGTGGGGAAGGGTTCGGTGACTGCTGGAGGGGTTACTGGACTAAGAAAACTTCTTTATTTGAGTAAAACAGTGAATGCCTGCCTTCCTCTGCTTCCAACAGATTTGTGTCAAGAGGAAAAAAATGGAAAATGAAAACCAGGGTGCACTGGAAGAAACATTTCCCTCCCATCTCACTAAAAATATTGATTAAACAAAGCAAAGCCTGGGGAAGGTGGTGGAAAACAAGGCCAAAGAAGCTAAACATTGATAAACTTAATTAAATTTCTAATGAAAACAGAGGCAGCCTGTGGTGATTACTCTGTGTAACTGAGACTAATACACCAATTAGGATAATTCATCCCCTGGTGCTCTAAACACAGCTCTAAACTTAATCCATGCTTCTTCTCACATGTCAGCAGCCGAGTTCTGGGGCTCTGGGAGCTCCTGGCGTGGCCGTGGGAGGCAGCACATCCTTTTCCGTGGGAGCAGATCCTGTTCCCCCAGCTCCAGGAATTTGTTTCCCTTTTCTTCCTTTATCTCTCACACTCAGTGAAACCAGTTTGAGGTATCGTTAACTGCTGAATTCAGTAGCTGGGAAAAGTTCTCTGTGCTGGAGCAGAGGCACGATGGATGGAGGAATTCCTTGGTTTCTGGGGTGAGGGAAGCCTCCCCCACCAGGGGAAGCTCAGACCATTTGTTGTTCTCTGTTTCTGGGCCTGATGTTGGAAACTTGACCAACACATCAGGGTCAGGCACAGCAAAACTGAGTTAGTTTCTCCCTAATGCATGACAGAAAATCACGGGATGCTGAAATGATCTGATTCCAGCTTTATTTTTAGAATGTCTCCGGAGGGCAGTTCCTGAGCTGGCTTTGAAGGCAGAGGGGCAGAACTGCAGGAGCCGTTGGTGTCTGTGGCTCTCACGGTGCTGCTCTGGGCCCCACTCACCCCCTCGGGTGATTTCCCAGAAGTTTTCGGAAGTTTTGCTGGAGCTGTTGCCATCTCTGCACACGGATAAATCCAGTTCCGTAGGGAATCAGGCGGTGGAGAGCTCAGGGGTGGCCTGAGGCCTGTTCTGGGGATCCTGGAAACAAATCCTGGGCCGAAGAGAAGGAAAAACAAACATTTAGCAACTTTGCCTGTCAATAATGCAAACTTAGCCCAGCCTGGGTGCAGTGGCTGCACCAAACAAACACTATCTCGGGCAATTAGCAACACTTAATTTGGAAAATTAGCTAATAGAATCAATGATGTCTTTTAATTTGCCAGGCGGTATTTTACAGGGATTCATTTTCTGCCTCTACACCTTTCAAATTACCTTCAGGTGCTGTTTTGAATGTTTATTCTAAAATTATCAGTACTGAACATGACCCTCCCCTGCAGCCTCCAACCACCCACGGAATGTCAGAGACCCCTGGGATGGAAACAGGGGGCAGGAATTGGCCCGTAAAAAGGGATCCAGCTTTTCCCTGCGCCACCAAAACTCGGTGGTTTTCAGGTTTTTCAGGCTGGGCGTGAAGCTGCTCTGCTGCTCTCTGCACCACGAGGCTGGTGTTGGATTTTCTCCATTTCCTGAGGATCTTTTCCATTTCCTTGAGGATCTTTTCCATCTCCTCGAGGATCTTTTCCACTTCCTGAGGATCTTTTCCATTTCTTGAGGATCTTTTCCATTTCCTCAATGATCTGCTCCATTTCCTCGAGGACCTTCTCAATTTTTTCAAGGACCCTCTCCATCTCCTCGAGGATCTTTTCTATTTCCTGAGGATCTTTTCCATTTCCTCGAGGATCTTCTCCCTTTTCCCCCTCCGAGCCCAGCAGGGACCCCCCTGTAAACCCACACCCACCAAACCTGCTCCACCTTTCCCAGCTCCTCGTCCTGCCAGCCCCAGCCCATCCTGCAGCTCCTGAGGACTTTCCTGTAAATTAAACCGGGAAAAGTTCCATTTTCAGCAAGGCAAACTCAGCTTCAGCAGAAACTGGAACTCCTAAAAGACCCTCAGAGGTCCCAGCCCAGCTCGGAGCCACCTCCCAAGCAGCTGCTGGAGCCCAGATTTGACTGCATTAATAATTTTAAGTAATTACAGAAATAAAGTGATCCCCTAAACCATAGGAATTAGCAAGCAAAGCCCAGAGAATTAGAAGAATAAATAAATAAATTCTCTGCAAGAACTTGGTGGAACTCCACCTGAATTCGGTGAGAAGCAGAGCACAGCATCTGTTTTTATTATGACATCCTTAAGGTCAGAGCAGCAACGGGGAGGGGCAGAAATTAAAAGGTATTTCCTCTGAAGACTCTATTTTACAACACTTTTTGCTTGTAGCTCGTTAATTTTCACAGCAGAGTTGCCTTTGCAACGTGAATTAAAGAAACAGATGAAAAAAGTCTGGTGCCTCTAACTGTACCAAGGGCCCTGTGCACACTCCTGTGCCTTTGATGAGAAACATTAAACATTTTTAATTTAGCACATCAATTTGAAAATCTAATTTTTTTTAATGCTTTGTAGCAGCAGACGCTTTTCACGGGGCTGTCACGACCACAGAAGAATTATGAGAAACTTGAACCGCGAAAAGTAAATTAGAAAAATCTCATTTCGGTTACTCTAAAAAGAGGGGAAATTAGATTTTGATTAAAATCACTCACACATACAATTTTAGGTAAACTAATTTAGCAAGACTGACTATATAATTTTTTTTTTTTTTTGCTTGCCTCTGTGTCCTTTAACGGCGGCTGAACGGCCTTGGAATGGCACCTCCTGCAAAGCCAGGAGAGGAAGGGCTGGTCCTGGTGTTTTCCCTGACCACTGCCTGGCAGGTCACGGAAAATGGGTTTAGTTCCTTGATGTTTAAGGAGCCCCCTCCTGCCCATCCCTGGTGTTCCCTGAGGGTCCTTGGAGCTCTGCTGATCCCCTGGGAATGCCCCAGAAACGCGGGAATTCGGGAAATCCAAGGAGAGGGAGGAGGAGGAGGAGGAGGATGTGCGAAGCTCCCTGCAGGGAGCGGCACAAACCGCGGCCACCGGCACAAACGGCCGCCCAANGCCACCGGCACAAACGGCGGCCAAACCGCGGCCACCAGCACAAACCATGGCGACCGGCACAAACCATGGCGACCGGCACCAACCGCGGCCACCGGCACAAACCGCGGCCACCGGCACAAACCACGGCCAAACCGCGGCCACCGGCACAAACCGTGGCCAAACCACGGCCACCGGCACAAACCGTGGCCACCGGCACAAACTGCGGCCACCGGCACCAGCCGAATTCGGGTTTTTAGTCAGAACAGCTTCAAAGCAGCGCCTGGGCCCGCGCGTCCCTTCAGAGCCGGGAGATGAAAGGAATCCGTTCAGGCACCGGTGGGGGACTGCAGCAGGAACAGAACGCTCTGGTACTCAGTGTCCAGACAGAGACGTCCTCGGTAAGGGGAGCACAGCTCCACGGAAATGCTCGTTTCTGCCGGATCAGGGACCACGATTTACCCGGGCCTGTTCAGGCCCAGAGCGGGGCGCACCACGAGGCCTCTGGGCCTACATTTCTGTACTTCCTACATTTTTCACCTCAGTTCTTACTCAAAGTTGGACAAGTCCCGAGTCAAAACCGGTTCAAAACAGTGGGCGAAGTCCTTTTATAGTTTCATTAATAATTGCATTGATTTTTCGGGAGAAAATGACCAAAGGACTGGAACAAAAAATCTCCACTTTGGGGCCTCTCTGGTGGGCCGGACTGCGGCTCCTGTGGAGCACGAGGAGCACGGGCGAGGCCAGGCTGATAAAATGCAGAATATCCATCACCCAGTTCCCTTGAATTCCCCACAAAACTTCGGCACACACCGGAGATAATGAGAAACGCGAACTGAGGGCGCTCGGACAGGGGGTCCCAGGGCCGGGATTTCGGGCAGCCCCACGTTTTGAGGGGAGCACAGAGCTGCAGTGCCAGGGCTGCGAGGCTCTGGATTGACCTCCCTGGGGAGCCGAGATTCCCTCGGGACCCTTCCCGGGAGGGCAGCGCCCAGGAACCCTGGCTGAGGGCAAAATCCTGGCGTACAAACGGAGAAAGGCAGCCTGAACTGGGAGAGTTCATCATGCCACACTGGTTTGGGTTGGGAGGGACCTCAGAGCCCATCCAGGGACACCTTCCACTATCCCAGGTTGCTCCAAGACCCTTGGACACTTCAGGGATGGCTTCCCCAGGACCTGCTGCTTTTCCCCTGCTCCTTGGACATTTCCAGGGAGGGCTTCCCCAGGACNGGACCTGCTGCTTTTCCCCTGCTCCTTGGGCACTTCCAGGGATGGCTTCCCCAGGACCTGCTGCTTTTCCCCTGCTCCTTGGGCACTTCAGGGATGGCTTCCCCAGGACCTGCTGCTTTTCCCCTGCTCCTTGGGCGCTTCCAGGGAGTCCCGGCTTTGGAGGAGCAGCTCTGGTGCCGGTCGAGTGCAGAAAAGGGAGCTGAGAACAGCGAACACTTGGAATAGAGAACTGGAGGCAGCTCCTTCCTGGAGCTGATTAAAAAGTTCACATCCTAATTAACGCATCGGCAAAGGGAGGCGGTTCCCAGCCCCACCACTCGCTCCAAGCTGGGGCTGCCCTATCCCTGGCAGTGCCCAAGGCCAGGCTGGAGCAGCCTGGGACAGTGGAAGGTGCCCCTGAGGGTGGCCCTGGGTGATTTTAATTCCCTTCCCACCCAAACCATGCTGAAATTCCATGAGCCTGTCCCAGCGCAGCTCAGGACGGATCCCAGTGGATCCCTGGCAGATTCCGGAGCAGCCTCGGCGGCTCTGGGAGCGGTGGGGAGGGGCAGGCTCCGTTTGCACAGAGAATCGTTCCTTTAATCACCGTTTCTGGTTCGTTTTGCGAGCTTTGTGCCGCCTGCTTGGGTCGTTAAGCAATCCCGGAGTCATCCCGCACATCACCGAGCTCTGCTCTAATAAGCTTCTGTAAACAAAACCTGCGGAGATGAAAAGGCCAATGCCTGATGACGAGCCACCAATTTGGGCTCATTAAGTTCTGAGAAGGGGAAAAAAGCGAACAGAATCTTTATCAGTGTCCCCACTCGGGCGCTGCAGAGGGATTTCCACGTTCATTCGGGGGGTGCTGAGGCAGGAGGAGCCTCCCCAGGCACTCCTGGGGCTCTTCGGGGGTGTTTGAGGGGAGATCAGCTCTGCCCTCAACCCAAAGTGGGGCAGGGATTAATAAATTAATTAAAGATTTATCTGCGTGGAAGGGGCAGCAGGGCTTTGCCGTCCTCCCTCTGCACGGGGATCAGGGCAGTGCTCAAAAGAGAAGAACAATTTCCAGCTCTCCTGCTGGACCCCTCGGCCTTCTGGGAGCTGTTCCCATGGGATTGCCAATAAATAATACAGGAGTGATCCATAATTGGGCTGAGCCGTCTGCTGATCAACTTCCCGGCCATTTTATATTTCTTTTCCACACCTGTAATTAAAGCAAACAAACCCTGGAGCAGATTCCATCTCTGTTTCCATCTTTTCCCAGCCCTGCTCTCTGTAATGTGTCAGTTTTTACCAATTAAAAACAAATTCCCGTCGTCATCATCTGGGACTGTTTCAGCAAAAATATCCTTGAATTTCACTGGGGAAAACGTCAATAATCCTCAGCTCTTACTGGATAAATTCCAGCATGAGTTTTTTGGGGTTTTTTTTTCACTTTTCATGTTTTTTCCAAGTCTTTTTAAACTTTTTTTTACCCAGACATCACAGCTTTGACCCCGTGCAAAGGGGGTTTGTGAGCTGGGGGTTCTTCTGTGACCTCGGCAGGGTCCAGAGGGTCCCGTGGGATTTGGGATCACACCTGGCCAAGGTGGGGAGCCAGGAATGCCACCCCCAGCCCCGGGATGTCACCTCCAGCCTGGGAATGTCACCCCAATCCTGGGAATGTCACCCCCAGCCCCGGGATGTCACCCCCAGCCTGGGAATGTGATCCATCAATCCCGGGAATGTCACCCCCAGCCTGGGAATGTCACCCCAGTCCTGGGAATGTCACCCCCAATCCTGGGAATGTGATCCATCAATCCCAGCAATGTCACCCCCAGCCCCGGGAATGTCACCCCCAGCACTGGGATGTCACCCCCAGCTCGGGAATGTCACCCCCAGCCTCTGCTCATCCCCAGCTCCGCACCAGGCGCGTTATAAAGGCGGACACGCAGGTGTCAGGCTTAACTGCGGCTGGTGCGGTTTAGCAAGGCCCGGGGTTATCTGGGGCTGGTCGGAGTTAAGGTTTTCTCTCAACAAAAAACCCCGATTCGGCGGAGTTTGCGGCGACTGCGCAGCGCCACCCGGGGGCCGCGGCGGGAGGCGCGGATGGAGATTTTCAATGGGAATGAAGATTTTTAATGATTTAATGGGGAAACTGGGAAGGGGAGGAGCCGCAAAGTGCCGCGGGATGCTGTCCCGGGGCACCGGCGGTGGCAGCCCCAGAGCTGTCCCGGCTGTGCCGGCACCCACGGCTGCCTCCAGTGGATTTTCCCACCTTTTCTTGCACGTGGCAATAATTCGTGCTGATGTCGTGCATTGACACATAAAACCAAGAGCATTTTCATTAGAAAAACGAGCTGTGTGAGCAGCAGGCTGACACTCCTGCCTCTGGAAGGGAAGGTTTGAACCTTTCCTGTGGCTGTGGCCGCATCAGAGGGGGGCAAACACGGGGGGACGCGAGGGCTGTGCTGGTCAGAGCTGCTGCTCTGAACTCCTGCTCGTGCCCGAGTCCGGGATTTCTGCTCCAAGGGCTGGATGAACACAGATCCATGAGGGCCATCATGGGCTGGGTGTGTTCCTGTGTCCAGGATTTCTGCTCCAGGGGCTGGATGAACACAGATCCATGAGGGTCATCATGGGCTGGGTGTGTTCCTGTGTCCAGGATTTCTGCTCCAAGGGCTGGATGAACACAGATCCATGCAGCTCATCCGGGCCCGGGTGTGTTCCTGCGCTCCCAGGGATGGGCTGTGTTCATGGATTTATNCACAGATCCATGAGGGTCATCATGGGCTGGGTGTGTTCCTGTGTCCAGGATTTCTGCTCCAGGATTTCACAGATCCATGAGGGTCATCATGGGCTGGGTGTGTTCCTGTGTCCAGGATTTCTGCTCCAGGATTTCACAGATCCATGAGGGTCATCATGGGCTGGGTGTGTTCCTGTGTCCAGGATTTCTGCTCCAGGGACTGGATGAACACAGATCCACACATCTCATCCAGGCCTGGTTGTGTTCCTGTGTCCAGGATTTCTGCTCCAGGGGCTGGATGAACACAGATCCACGCAGCTCATCCGGGCCCGGGTGTGTTCCTGCGCTCCCAGGGATGGGCTGTGTTCATGGATTTATCCTGTGCCTGCACTGACAGTTCTCATGCTTGGTTAAGGATCGAATCCCTGCAGAGCTCCCCGCGTACGTGGGAGGGTTTGCACAAACACCAGTGAATTAAAAAAAAAAACTCCAGTAGAAGTAATTGGATACATTTATTACTGTCAGTGCATTCAGGGAGGGAGATTCCTGACCACACCAATTTTTCCCCCTAAGAAACACAACAAAAAGCCAAGTAAATGAAGGGAAAACGCTGCTGTTTTTATTCGGGGAAGGTGGAATCCAAACCTTGTTAGCCCTTGCTCCTTCACACGGTCTGGAAGCTCACTAATCACCCCAAGCCCAGCCACTGGAGCGTTGCTAACAAGCTCCAGACTGACAGCAGGATTTGGCAGCGCTGCTGCTCCGCTGGGCTCAAGGTCTGCAAACTTTCGGGGTCATTATCCTCTGACCCTGGAAAAAACCCTCCCCGCCACCCACGGGCGCTGCGGCCCGGCCCTCGCTCCTAATTGCACGTCCGGGGTGTGAGGAGCAGCTGGCAGGGCTGGATGGGCTCTGGTGCTTCTCAGGAGGACAGGTTGTGTCCAAGGTGGTCGTCAGCCCCACGCCAGCCCCTGGGTGCCGCTCAGAAACCTCCCCCAGGCTCCAGACCTGGCCAAATCCTCTGCTCCTGTGGGTGTTTGTGTCTGAGTGCAAACACCACCCAGCCTTGGTGTTCTGTGCTCGATGCCTGCAGGATCTGCAGAGATCAGCAGCCCCCAAAACTCCTCGTGGTCACATCCAGCCCTGGGAGTTGCTCCCTTCACGTTCAGGACCTTCCAGTCCTTCAGCACCGCCATCCTCCGACGTCCTCAGCGCTGGGCAGGGTCAGTGCCTCCCCTCTCCGGTGTCCTCTGTCCGTCCTTTCTTCCCAGACCGCCTCTGACTCGATTCCATCGCTGCTCCTCAGCTCCCCAAAGGTTTTCCTCAGCTCCTGCCAAAGCTGCTGCAGCTCGTGGCAGTTTCCAGCCAGGCTCTTCCAGAGCCCCTTCACTGAAAATGCTCCTGTGGCACCTGAAGTGTCTGGGGGTGTTTTCCTCATGCCTATAAAACAGGAACGAAGTTGGTGAGGTGGGATTTGGGCTGTTCCGCCTCTGCTCTTCGCTCCCTCCCCCAGCTGTGCGGCAGTGGTGGAGCCCTGAGGTGTCCCAGCTCCCCGGGGCGGAAAGGACAGAGCCACGTTTGTGTCGCTCCAGCTCCTGCTGCGCTGCTCCGGCGCCTTCCCGGGCGGCCTGACACCGGAACGCTGAGCACGGAGCTGATCCCACAAAATCCCGTCTGACCTGCGCTGCGGCCTCCCCTGGGTGCGGCCAGAGCCCTGCAGGGGGGTTCGGACCCCGGGCTGCCCCTTGGGAAGGGCTCAGGGGGGCTGGGGACGCTGCAGCTCTGCACAGGTGAGAGCAAAGCTCGAGGCAGGTTCAGAGCACTGAATGAATCCCTGTGGAAAATCAGCGTGGACACGTCCTGATCCCGCCAGGGGCTGTGGATTCCCCGGGGAAGATTCCCGGGGGAATTCCGTGGCCTGCCCTGGAGGAGGTGTCCAGGTGCTTGTCTGGACCAGGCCCTTCCTGAGCCTTCAGATCCCACCCACTAAAGCCAATTATTGGCTGGGTTATCAATAAAGGGCAGCTCGGTGACAGCGGTGACCGCAGGGCTGACAGGACGCACCTCGAGAGCTCCCTCCTAGGGAGGGGAAGGAGGGGAGGAGGAACCACTTCCAAACATTTTAGGGGAAAGAGGGAGAAAATTAAGCAGAATAAAAGCTTTAGGACCCCCCTGACAGTTCTGCTCCCACTCAGAACCCAGCGGGTGGAAAAACACAAGTGCAGGAGCCATCCCAGCGACATTCCAGGGAATATCTGGACTTCAAGAATTAGCTGGAGTTACAGAGGGATGCACAAACAACCTTGGCAAAACGGCATCAGCAAAAGGGGAGCGGAAAAAAAAAATATAAATTCCAGTGCTTCAGAGTGTCTGATGCTATTTTGTCTTTTGATGTTTGTTTTCTGCACGGTGCCAGCAGTTTCTGGCAGCTCTGCTGCACGCTGCCAAGTCCATTATTCGGCCTGATTCCTGCTCTCAATATTTTTAGCAGCAGCGGATCTTTAATCACGGGGAAATTGTTTTTGGGGGCAGTTATTTTATTTCCTGTGTGTCCAAAAGCAGAGCTGAAGGTCCGGTTCAAAGCCCTCGGTGACGATCCTGCAGCCAGAGAGGACAAAGAGGGAGGGATGGGGCAAACTCTGAGGCCATTGAGGAGAAAAATGTTTCACTCAGCTGGAACAACTGATCCCTGCCCTCTGCTCCATCCACCTTTTTTTCCCCTGGGATGATGAATCCAATCCATGAGCAGAGCCCGCTCTGATATGCAGAAATTCAAGTGTCCCAGGCCAGGCTGGAGCAGCCTGGGATGGCGGGAGGTGTGGACTGGGATGGGGTTTCAGGCAGATCCATGTCCCGGCTGCTGCTCCTGGAAGTGCCCCCTGCTCTCCTTGAGCCCCCGGCAGTGGATCCAGCTTCTCCCACGTAATTAAAGGGATAATTATTCCCTGCCCAGAACGTTTCTCTTACTTATATATAGCCCGTGGAAGTGTTAAAGTTGATTAAACACAGATGCTGCTGGTGGAGAGCCCCAGATGGAGTGAGGAAGGGGGAGCAAAGGCAGGAGGAATTTAATGGAATATTCTGCAAATGCAGGAGAAAGGGCAGCTGAGAAAAAGCTGATCCTGACAGAACCGACCGAATCAGAGTGGGAAATGTTATTCCTAATTATCTCCTGGTGTTTTCCTGCACGGGGACATCGCTAAGCAAGGTCTGAGGGGTGTGTGTAGATATTTATATATAAATAAATTCCACGTTCTGTGCATAACCATCAGCGGAAAGCCGCGGCAGTTCGGGCCCGAAGGAGGAGGAAAGTTCGCAGGCTTTTGTGGAGAGAAAGAAACTCAGTCCCCGAGGCTCTCAAAGACTTTCATTTAACCAGAGCGACAACGAAGCCAAAGCAAAGCAATTTCCTCCTTCCCTGCTCTCGGAGCAGCCCCAAACTGCCGAAGGTCTCCACAAATCAGGACCTGATGGATCCTGAAAGCATCGGAGGCGAAAGGGATGGAAATCGCCCTTTCTTTCACAGGGTAATTGCCTCCGTTCCGTCTGGGGAGGAGCTGTGCCTTTGCTAATTTGCAGCCTGAAATGCTTTGAAATGTCGCTTTTCCTCCCCATTTTCGCGGCCCGGCAGAAGCGCTGAGGTGGGAATTTCTGTGCCCGTAAACAGGACGGGTTTTATCGCCCTGGCAGCAGCACCGCGGGGCCGCGCAAAGGAGGGCGAGCGGGAGGCAGGGCTGGAGAGGGGGACAAAAGCTGCGCAGATTGGATTTGCTCCCCCGGACACGGCAGGGGAGCGTGTTGGTGTGGAATGAGGGCTGTGATCACCTGAGCAGGTGCGGGAAGTGCCGAGCAGGGGCGAGTTTTAAACAGCCACCAAAGAACTGTTCGCTGCCTGCTCCTCGCTCAGAATTCATCCCTTTCCTCCTTTTCTTCAGGAAAGTTCCCCAGAGGAGCCAGGAGCCTCCTCCTGCCTCGGGGACCCTTCTTGGGGGGGTGTGAGGTGGAGCTGCTGCAGGCGAGGTTTGCAGTCTCTCCTCCCTGAGCCCACAGTTCCTGCCTCACCTGGGCTGGGTGTTCTTTAATATCCACCTGAAGGGCACCTGGGAGTGGGGTCACCCTGTCCCTGCCTGGTCACCCTGTCCCCTGCTGGGTCACCCTGTCCCTGCTGGGTCCCCCTGTCCCCTGCCTGGTCACCCTGTCCC